>APFE030066658.1:92673-128072 GCA_000404065.3 Pinus taeda
TTTTTGAAAATGAATGGCAAGTTGAGCATGACGTGGAGGTTTTAGATTAAAATGTATTTTACGGGTAAAAATGCGAAATACGGGCGTCAAATTTAACCCTTGGTCATGAGTAATACTTCGCCAAGGCCAAGGCCACCTACAAACTCTATAGACACTAACAATGTATAATGACATAGGTGCACCTTTATGCGAGCTATATTGGCTCATACACTAGTAATCGCCCCTACAAAATGTAGGCTCCCATAAAACCATGAGTCCTTATGAGAAGCCTCCCAAGCCCATCCAATCTAGTCAGGGATGACATTTCCTATATAAAACGGCTAGTGGGAAACACAGACTCTTTTTTCAAAGACTCAACCCAATTCATTGAAGAAATAAAGAACATCAAACTTGATCAAAATGACATTTTGGTAAGTTTTGATGTCACCTCACTATATACCAATATCCCCATTAATGATGCCATGGAGGTCATCTGTAAACTGATAGATCCAGACACATCAAAGCTCATAGAAATTTGCCTAAGATAAACCTTTTTTAGCTTCATGGAAGATATTTATGAACAGACATGTGGAGTTGCCATGGGGTCGCCTCTGTCCCCTATCATTGCCAATGTATTTATGGAGGAATTTGAAAACAAATCCCTTATGACCAGACCCTAAAACCTAAATTATGGAAAAGATATGTGGATGAAACATTCATCATATGGCCTCATGGAAGAGAAACCCTAGAAACCTTCGAACAACACCTAAATAGTTTATCCCCTTCCATAAAATTCACTATGGAAGTTGAGGTCAACAAAAGTCTCCCCTTCCTTGATATCCTCGTCGCTAGGAATGATGATGGCTCTATATCCCACCAGGTATATAGAAAAAAGAATCACACCGAACAATATTTACATGCCTCCTCACACCATCACTCTACCCACAAACTAGGAGTCCTCAACACATTAGCAACGAGAGCCCTTAGAATCTCTAACAAGGAACACCTAGAAAAAGAAATAGAACACCTTATTAAAATTTTCCTAAAAAACGGATACAACAAACATCAAGCCATCAAAGGCATAAATAAGGCAAACACTCGACCTAACAAAAATAAAAACTTTGATAATATAATAGGAAAAGTCAACCTCCCTTACATACTAGGAACTACAGACAAAATCTCCTGCATCCTGAAAAATAATGGAATTCTAACCACTTTCAAACCCTTAAACACTATCCGTAACTGCCTTAATCCAGTCAAAGACAAAATTGATCCAAAATGCCATAAAGGTGTCTACTTAATTCCCTGCTCATGCGGCAAACCCTATGTAGGTGAGACTGGGAGATCCTATAACACAAGAATCCAGGAACACTCAACTGACATTAAACATAATCGATCCAAATCCTCAGCTCTAGCTTAACATTCTGATAAAACTAAGCACCAAATCTGTATAGAAGATACATGTATCTTAGCTAGAAGTGATCACTACTTCATAAAGAAATTCAGAGAAGCCATAGAAATTAGCAAACACCCTAATAACCTCAATAGAGATGATGGATGGACCATAAGTGAAAACTGGATTCCAATCCTATCATCTAAATCTACCCCTACCTAACTATAATCCTCCTCCAATTAACCTAGAACATACATAAAAGATCTAATCCATTATAATAAATAACACACTATGACCTTAATAAAATATAATTTAACAAAAATCACAGGAAATAAACATCAATTGAAAATATCTTAACTATAATAACTCCACAACCTAGGAAAATAGGTAATAAACCTTAAATAATCAAGACACATAATTAAAAATGAATATGATTAAAATTAATACAAATTCAAAATAAAAACAATTACAATAAAACATAAATAACCCTAATAAAATAATAATAATAATATTTCATTAAAACAAAAATTAAAAATTAAAATATAAGAACAATTAATTAATGAAAAACAAAAGAATAAGAAAAAATGGATTAGCCATAATGAATAATTAAATTAATTAATTAATAAATAACTAATAATAATTGAAGAATATTAATTATAACAATCAAACTTAATAATTAAACTTAAATAAATTATAATGAAATTATTAAAATTAATATAAATAATTAAGAATTATTACCAAATATTAATTAATGTACTTGTAACCCTAATGAAATTAATTTAACCATACCGTAATGAAATAATATCGATAATTATATTTTAAAATCCTTAAAATACACAAAATATATGTTAAATTAACAAAAACATAATAAACAATTAAAATTATAATCTAAAACAAAATAGAATAAATAAAAAATAAAATTAAATTCTAATATCCGTTGGCGAAGCATCTCATCTCTATATATTTGGAAAAATGAGAATAGTCTTTCAATAACATTTCACATCCTAAAGATGAACCACCGTTGTTGGTTCGAAACGTCAATCAGAAAGAAACCTAATGCGATGTATCTGGAAGATCTACATAATCAATCATAATGAATATTGATTGAAATTGATAAGACATGGTATAGGAGACCTAGTACAAGGCCTCACACAATTTTTACGAGGCTTTGACTGTAATCTTGGGCTTACAATGGCGGTGAATGATATACTAAAAAATTCTATGTACCCCAATTGACAGAGGGGTGATATTGTCCTAGGTTTAACTCCCTCTCTTTTAATCTCTAAAAAGATATAATGAAACTAGTGTTGAAGAGTCAAGGGAGCTTATTTGAGACACTATTGTTTGACCTAAGCCTCTAGATTGAACCATAGGAACCACTGAACTCACTTTCTTGGAATTATACCTTAATCCACTTGAAACCCTTATTATTACATACTTATTCTTGAGTGAAATCTAATTGTAAAATCCTTAAGGGGAATTTACACTAAGTTAAATTGGGTTGCTTGATATGCAAAATCTATTAGGGAAGCCTCTCTTGTGGTGGATTGTATCACTAAAATGAGGGGAGTTGTTGTTGAGGTGATAGTGGTATCACACCCATTGTTGTGCTCAATCTAGTTTACTTAGTGAAGCCTTGCACTAAAGTGCTAGATTTTATCGTAAGAGTCCCCAAGATAGAAACAAAAGTAACTTTAGGCATAGATCAATGTTTAGAGGGATTTTACTGTAAGAGTCCCCAAGATAGAAACAAAAGTAATTTTAGGCATAGATCAATGTTTAGAGGGTGTTTGTAAGTCCCTAGCCTTGAATGGCTTTAAGAACCTTCGTTGTTTGGTAATCTTGGTGGTCATTGAATGAAACAATGGACATGTCTAAAGGTTGATGGATAGAAGAGTTACCTTTGGGAACCCTTTTATGATGGCAAAAAGCACCATAGACATGTTGGACACTTTTGCTCAGAATGGGCACGTGGTAGAACTTGGTTGCTTGTATTATTTGGTTAGACTAAGAGAAGGTTGGAAGGGAACTTGATGAGGAAGGTAAAAAGGGTTTCCACAAGTAACCTCATCAATAGCCATGCACTACACATGATGGACAAGATTAGCTTAGGTACTTAATGTAGGTTTTAACCCCATATAGAAATTACCTGCATGTGAATTCTAAAACACAGAAAATAAACAATGCGAGAGCATAACACATAAAACACATATACACAGAGATTTCCCCTGGATCCCAAAACTAGGACTACCAGCTTGATTTTTCATTATGTTTCTCGCAATGTTACAATACATATTTATACATGTCGAAGCATCCAATACCATGGACCGAAAACCATCGCGTCCAAAACCATGGACCGAAAACCATCGCGTCCAAAAAAACATGTGCGAAAATCATGCACAAAACCATAGGTGGGTCCACCCAACCTAACATATGGTCCAAAACCAAAATTTTCCGGGGCGTTGCCCCGGACCCCATAAAGTGGGCTTACGTGTACCCCTCAAACCCCCTATTAACTATGTGGAAAGAATATAACACAACCCAACATCCCTGAGTAAAATAGGATTTTACTCAGAAAAAACTTGTTAATGGAATAAATGATTTATGAAAGGGTGTGATTATTAATGAATGGTCTTAAGTACTTTAGGCATTATAAATTATTGGGCCGAGGGTCCGATCTCTCCAGAAGTCAGAGAAATGCTCTGAACCCCTCTAATTTGATAGATACCTTGGCACTTAGGGGAAATTAGTGAAAATTTAGGGGAAATGAGTAGGGAAGTTAATTATTCTAATTTTGTTTGTTTGATATGTCTTCCATGTGCTACATGCCATATGCCTTGTGATGAAAGTAAAAGATTCACACATTTAAACTTATCATTTAGCACACATTTATTCTACAACCATCATCTACCTACCCTACCTACTTAACCTAGCATTTTTTACTTCTTTATTGGGGTGCACTTAGACTAGAAAACCCTTATCAAACTTTTCTTTTTTTTTACATAGTGATATCTATCTAAATCTACACTTATTACATCCAAGGGCTCAGATTAAACTGTTGAACTCCTTTTTTCACTCTACCTATCTACTTCTCTACTAAGATTACACTGTTTGGTCATATCTTTATTCTCTATTTCTACAACATAAAATGGAAATATGAACTAGTCAAGCTTAAACTATTTGACTATTCATGAATTGTAGCATAGGTGATAAGTTGCACACAATTTTTTATTATACAAAAGTAAAAAAGTAGTGGCATTCAGACTTGCATACTTGGTTCATTTTCTTTCATTTTTTGACCTTTTTTTATTCTTTTTACCCTTCGATTTTTCTTTTAGGGTATACCCTCTTTACATTTTTTATTTTTTTTATTTTTTACAAATATTGAAAACCTTTGAAAAAAGTAAAGGTATGAACATATTACATAGCTCATCAAGTCAATCATGATATATGACACCTATTGGTATAGGGGCATAACACTAGCTCCACTTGGGTATGGTTTTTCCTGGTGGAAAGTCAAGAACAGTAGATCAGTTGCCTCTAAATGAATTTGACTGTGTTGTGCAATCTTCTTTTCCTTGCTATTTTATTTGTATGTATGACTGTAATTCTCCCAAAGCTTAGGGCCTTCTCTTCAGGCTTCAACTCCAAAAAGCTATTGTCCAATTAAAACTGACATTACAAAGGATATAATATGTACATGAAGAACCTAGTGACATTAGTATGTAGGATCAAAGTAATGCTTTAAAATCCAACCATTGACTGGTCCTTCTTCTGCTTCTATACCATCTAAGTTTTTAAGAAAATATGTATTGTTTCCTTTGAAAGCATAGATGATGTATGGTCCTTTCCATAGGAAGTCAAACTTCCCATGTTTCCCCTTATCCTCTCTTCTGGAATCCCATCTTAACACCTATTTCTAAGGTATAAATCTTCTGCCTTGGTTCTTTTGTCAAAAATCTTCTTCAGTTTCTCTTGCAACACTTGGGATCTTTGGTACATCTCCTCTCTGGTCTGCTGCATATTGATAGTCTGGTTTATCCTTTTTTGAATATCATTAGGTTCTACTTGAACTTCTTGGAGTAGTTTCATAACAGGAACACCTAGTGATGAAAGAAAAATAGCTTCCATGCCATATACTAACTCATAAGGACTGGTTCCAATGGATTTTTTGGTTGTAAGTCTATCTTCCCATAATGCATTTATCAGTTTCTTGTTCCAAGTTTTCTTGTTCTCTTCTAGCAGTTTTTTGATGATATTGATTAGACTCTTGTTGGAAGATTCAACCAGTCCATTCCCTTGAGGGTAATAGGTTGTGGAATGGCCCAGTGTAATGTAGTACTTGTTACAGAAACTGATCATCTTCTTTGATTTTAAAGCTGCAGCATTATCAATAATGATTTTAGTAGGGTAGCCAAACCTGGAAAATATATTGGTCTCTAAGAAACCTATGATCACTGTGTCATTAGCCTGTCTGGAGGGGAAGGCCTCTATACATTTAGTAAAATAGTCAGTGGTAGTAAGTATCCATTTGTGTTGGCCTGAGGAGGTAGGATGGATTTCTCCAATGAAGTCAAGACCCCATTGTTGAAAAGGTTTCTCGATGGAAATGGGTTTCAGGGGTAAAGGTAACACTTTCCTCTTACCTTCAAAAATTTGACATTTATGGCAAGAAGTCACAAATTTCTTCACATCTACAAACAAGGTTGGCCAATAGAATCTAGCCCTTAGGATCTTATCTGCAGTTGACTTCCAATAGAGGTGTCCACCACAGTCTCCTACATGAAATTCTTGGAGAGTCTTGTTAGCTTCATCTTTTAACAAAAAATTCCTTCATGATTTTTCCAAAAAAGAGTATTATCTAAGATACAAAACTTTGAAGCTTTCATTTTTAAAAACCTATTCTTTGTTTTGAATAACCCTTGAGGACCCTGCAAGTTTTGTAAAACATAAATTACATCAGCATACCAAGGTGAGTCTAAAAAGGCCTGGCTGATTTGTGGAGTAGCCATATCCTGTTCGTCATCCAACTCATTTATGTCCAGGGATTGACAATTAGTTTCTACCATGAGTTTGGCCAATCCCTGTCCTTTTATCAGTTTTGTAGGTTTTATCTCAATATCATACTCTAAGATGGTAGCAACCCATTTACCCCTTTTGCCATCAATTCCACCCTGAGTTAAGATGTCTTTGAAAACTACATTAGGCACATAATTTATCACATGGGAGTATAATATGTAGACTCTGAAGTCTTTTATAGCTTTTACAAGTGCAAAAGCTTGTTTCTCCATGATTTTGTATTTTAATGATGCATCTGTGAGTGCTTTACTAAAAAATGCTATAGGTTTTTCACATCCCTGGTCATCCTTTTATAATAAAATAGCTTCTATGGTGTGTTCTGAGGCAAAAGAAAAACTTATGGAGTCTCTATCAAATTGAGGACCTGTGAGGACCAGTGTTCTGGTTAAGGCCATTTTGATTTTTCAAATGATCTCTTGGCTTCTACTGTTCATTTGATATTTGAATCCTTTTTTAGCATGTCATTTAGTAGTCTAATAATTTCAACTAGGTTAGATATGAATCTTCTCAAAAAATGTATCTTCCCTAAGAAAGCTTGAAGTTCTTTAATACTTCTTGGATGAGGTATTTGTAGTATAGCTTCGATCCTAGCAGGGTCAATTCAGATGTTGTCCTTAGAAATGATATGACCTAAAAGCTTACCTTCCTCCATTCCGAACAGGGACTTCTTTGGATTCAAAGAAATACCATATTTTCTGTATTTCAAGAATACTTGTCTGAGATGGTCTAAGTGTTGTTGATCAGATTTAGAGAAAACAGTTAAATCATCCAGGTATATAACAAGAAAATCATGAATTTATTTGGCAAATGCAATGTCCATTGCCCTTTGGAAAGTTTCTCTTGTGTTTTTTTATCCAAATGGCATATTAAGGTACATAAAAGTTCCCCATGGTGTTGTAAAAGAATTTTTCTGTTGGTTATCAAGATGAACCAAAATCTGGTTATATCCTGAAAACCCATCTAAAAGTGAAATTTTAGAAGATCCTACTACCCTTTGCAAAATATGATCCATATTGAGTAAAGGATAGTTATCTTTAAGAGAGACCTTATTCAGAATACTTAGATCAACGAATAACCTTATTTCCCTATTTTTCTTCCTAGTAGGCACTAAGATAGACACCCACTCCGAAAATATGATAGGGGCAATAATCCCTGCTTCATACATATGTTTAATTTCTTTTTCAATCAGTAGTAATAATACAGGGTTGATTCTTCTGATTTTTTTCTTAAAGGGCTTTTGATTTTCTTTTAGAAGTATAGTATGATGAATAATGGAGGTGTCATATGACTTCAAATCTACGTAACTCTAGGAAAAGACATCTTGGAATTGTCTCATGAGTTCAACATATTTTAACTTCTGATCAGAAAGTAAAGACTTTGACAGTTTTATCATTTTTTGAATCGTCCTCTTTACCTAAGTTGTATTCCTCAATATCTGCTTTTAATGGTTCCATTTTTGGTTTCTTGGGAATGTCATTGGAATTAAAGAGGTCTTCTAGAGGAGTTAATCCTTTAGGGAGATGATTGTATTTAGGTTGATAACTTCTGTTTCTTCTTCAATTATTTCATCTAGGTCCATTTGTTTCAGGTCTTGAACTTCTTTTTGTGTGAATTTTGTAGGATGAAGCATATTTATTGAATCTTCCTCAAAAATGTTTGTTTCTACCTCATCTATTTGGTTAGAATTAATATCTGTATCAACATCTATGTAACTATTAGAAAATTCTTCATCTAAAGTTAAACAGTTATTGATTTTCTCATCACTATCAAAGACCTGCCAGTTCTTCAGATTATTAGGGATGGATAGTCTATGCCTATTTTCAGCAGTAAACTGATGATTAGGTTCAAAAGGTAATTTGCAGGTGCTGGCAAACATTGCCAGACTGTGGGCTTGCAAATTGTGTTTTCTAGGGATTGTAGCAAGCTAAGTTTCCAGAAAAGTGTTGAGAATCTCTATGACTATTCGTCTGTAATATCATAATCTAGGATCCCTGGTTAAATATTTCCCTTTGATCTGTTTGATTATTAATTCCGAATCTCCTATGACAAATACTCTGATTTCCCTTGTTCTTTTAACAAGTTTAAGCCCCAACAAGAGAGCTTCATACTCTGCCATATTATTGGTGCACTTAAAATTTGATTTGTAGGCATGGCCTTTAGCATGATCATTTTCTAAATTGTACACCAAAACTCTTGCTCCTGCCCCTAGATTATTAATTGAGCCATCAAATTCTAAATGCCAAATAATTTCGTGCACATAATCAGTGTCAGGGGTGGTGGGAATTTGTTTAACAAGGGGATTTGGTTTTTCATTCTCATCTAATTTTTCTTTGTTATCTGATAATTCTTGGATATGAACACTTAATTGTTATTTTTTAATTTCTTTTGGTTCTCCTACTAAAACTTCTAAAGTGTTGAAAGGATTGGTTTCAGCATTATAAAGAATGAATTAATCCATATCAGATTGTATTGAGTAGATGAGGAAATTTTGGGGTTTTTCGTAACTACTTACTACATATTTCATCAATGTTTGTTTGTATAGTTTCTTTGGTTGGCCGAAAACTGAGATAGTAGCATATGACATATCCAATTGAAGTGATCCCTGAAGCTTGGCACCCCAGGACCTAGACAATAACATACCATATTTCAGTGGTATATCTGCTACCACTATATCCATTAAAATTGTTTTTGTAGGGTATTGAACCAATGAGACACACAAGTCTTTTATCAATCTTAAACATCTCACCTGACTAGAATCGAAAGAAAACAAATCTTTGTATGGTCTAGTGATGTCTAGGTCTATCTTTTCCATTACAGACTTGGGCATGAGGTTATGAGATGCACTAGAGTCAAACATGACATTGTGAAAAATCTTATCATGTATGTTTAAGCTCACATAAAAAGGAGGAATTCCTCCTTCTAAATGTTTTTGATTCACTTCTAAGCCAAATATTAATTCTGGTTGGTCATAAAAAACATTAACTGAATCTTCAGTTCCAATAATTTTCAGTAATCTATTAATTTGAGTTTGGTAGGCATCATGTTTAGCTAATTCAGGTAATGGAACAACAATTTTTAGCTTACCTAGTTCAGTTTCCAAATTAAAGGGTTTTTCTCTTTGCGTTTTTGGATTTCGAACAATAGTATTCTCTCTGTTTTCTGTGTTTTCTGTGTTTTTCTCATTTTCAAGAATGGGATCATTGTTTGATGGTTCTCCTAAATCAACTTCTGGAGGCTCTTCTACAGTTCCTTTAGAAAGAAGGGGAGTGGAGGATTGTTTGTTGTTTGGTCGATTATCTGAGACATCTTCAATTATTGGGTTAGAAGAATTGTTGTTTGATCTAGAAAGAATGATTGTCTTACCGTTTATGGGTTGTTTCAGAACCTTTTGTTTATTTGCTTCAAGAACATCAATTCTCCTACTTCTTAGGTTGTATTGTTTATGCACCTCAAAGATGGTTGTGTCATATACTTCCCTGAAGTCGAATGATTCACCTAATTGAGTTTGAAACTATTTAAGAATGTGGGTCTCTTGAACTTCTTGGGTCAAGAAAACTTCTCCTTCATTACTTAGTCCCATCAAATTTATTTGAGTATCTCCTTGTGGACCTTCAGAGTTGGAAGCTTCTACATAATTCTCCTGGAAAGGGGGTTTAATGTTTTGGTCTGGACCAGTCTTCCCAGTGTTCTAGTTTTGAGTTTTTCGGAAATTAGGATTTCTCCCTGCGTTGGTTGGCTGACCATCCCAAGGGGCTTTCCTTTCAATTTTCTCCACTCTGTCTCCTATTCTATCCATCCCTTTAATTATGGCATCTAGTTTATGTTCAAAAGGTGAGGCTTCTTCCTTCACTAGTATTCTCCTTTTACTCCTAGCCTTGGCTCTTTTAGACATCAGGTTGGCTTCAACACTGACAGCTATGCTTTGCATATCTTCCAAAGTTCTAGGGGCTCATTCCCTTAGCTGAAAGGCCATATCAGAATCAAATCCATCTGGGAATTTGATTAAGGCTAAATCAGGTGGGGGTCAGAGGTTTTGAGGGACGACATTATAGACATTGTTGAATCTAGTGTAGTAATCCTGCACAGTTTCCTGTGTTCCTCTCTTTAGGTTTTCATACTTGGATAGAATCTGAAGAGGATCTTTCTTTTTTTCCCATCGGTTCAAGAATTATCTATGGAGAGTGTCTAGGCTGTCTATACTATTTTCTGCTAGAGCCCTAAACCAAGTTTTGACTTCCTTAGTTAAACTCTGAACAAATATTCTTATTCGTACATCATCAGCATCTATTTTATAAATTTCAAAATAATTAGTCATCTTTTTGGTGTGTTGTTGGGCTGTATAAGTACCAGTACCATCGAATTGAGTGATCTTAATTTGGTAGTCCTGGGGCATGGCACCTAAGTTTGTTGGTAGAACTAGGGGGTTATACCTATTTTTCATTGTTGTAGGTAATGTTGAAACAATAGCTAGGGTTGGGATAACAATCGGTGTTTGGGTTGTGGATGGAGGGGTATAAGGGGTGGTTTGATGTGGAGTGGTTTGAGTTTGAGAGGTATAAGGAAATGGTGATGAGCTAGCAGAGGCAGAAGTGATTACAGAGGAATTGGGTGTTCCTTCAGTGGTAAGATTAGATTGTAGTGAGTTCTGCAAATGTCTATCAATTGATGAACTGACAACTTGAAGCTGTAATTATTCGATAAATGTTGGGTCTGGGATCAGGTTAATTAATTTAGAATCAGATGAAGTCCTAAAAAAAGAGGTTTCAAAATATTCATCAAAGGGTTCATCTTCAAGGTAAATCCACCTAACAGGACAGGATGTTGATCTGAAGGTGGGCCGAGAACTAGCAGAACTTTCTTGACTTTCTTGTCTCCTAAGAATTCTGGGAATCAGATTGGGGTTCTCAAACACTTGTGGTAGATTGGGATCAGGATTAGCTCTAGTGTAACGAGTCCTTTCTGAAGCCAGGCTTTTAGGTTTTGTTTTTTTATTTTCTTAATTGATATTCAACAAACAACTTCTATGATTTCTTTAAGATGCTTTAGATTTAGGATTTAAACTTTCTTAAAGATTAATTATGACTGAGGAATTGGATTCCCCAGTGGAGTCGCCACTATGTTATCGCTCAGATTTTCCTTGAAGTTGTTAGAAAAAGGAAAGGGGTCCGAGGTAACCACAAACCAACTTTTAAGTATAGAATCTAGCCAATCTATACTCAGAGAGAGCTCTCTCTTTAAGATTTAGCTTTGTTTTATAAGATATTAGGCTAGTTATGAAAGCTTGAGGATTTTTATTTTCTTTGGTGGTGGAATTCAGGAGCAAATGGATAAAATAGAGTATTTAAGGCCATTGGGCTATGGAGTCAACTGAAGATGGCTTAACTGGATCATGTTTTTCGACAAATGATGGCTTCACAGGGCAAGATAGCTAAACAAGGAACAAATGGTAATTTAAAATGATGGAATGGACTTAAAAGCGAAGAAGGGAAATTAAGAATCCTTCAACATGTTTTAAGAAGAGGGAAATTGGGTGATCACTAATAAAAAGCAATTAAGAATTTCTTATTAAATGACCACAATGACAAACTAAGAAGCAGGAGCAGTTAAGAATTCCTTGCCTATGATAGTTTAGAAGAAAACATTTAGAATAAAAATGATTTTAAAGACAGATTGCACTTAAGCACTTCTAAAATATACTTTTTCATTTTAATATTTAGATATGAAACACAATTGAAATATTAAACCAGAAAACAATAACACATGAGATATAGAATACTTATTTGTCCAATATTTGACACATGAATCCTGTAAAAAGTCCTTTTCTTTATTTCTTCATCCAGCTAGCCATACAAAAATTGTCCAACAACTTTTCTTTCCCAAAATAATAAGTCTATAGAAATATCTAAGAATCCACCCTCAGTACTCCGAATGAGGAAGTACTTATACAAAAATTTACAATAAAATATCTCTTAACAAAGAGAGATATAATCTAGGAAGTCTAACTATATGTTACATAAAAGTAGAGACAGATGGTCTCGAAGATAGAAACTAAAAATAAACTGATGGCTTGTTGTCCCTGTTTTTGTGAATGAGCTAGAGGCAGGCCCTATGCTTTAGCATCTTGCTATCTTGTTTGTAATTCTGTGTTGGCTGTTTACTTTTTAACTTCTTATTGATACTCTTTAACCTGTTCTGATACTCTTTACCTGCTTATCCTTATTTACCTTTTTACCAAAGTTGATCATGGTAAATACTGAAAATTTTCACTTTTTACCAAGGTAAATCACAAAATATCTGTCATATCTGTCCACCAATTTTCCTTTGGTATTCTGGTCCTTTGAAGCTTCCTAAAGCTTTCATCATCCTCAATGTATTTGACAAAATTAAGCTGAATTGGAAACAAATGTTTTATTTCGTATTCAACATAGAAAAGGTTCTCTAGACTGTCATAGAGAACTCTACCTGTAGGTAGTGCCTTGGGTGTAGATGCACCAGTTGATGAACTGGCCTGATTGTTTGCATACTGAGCCAATTTGTCAACATAGTCTTCATGCCTCATCAATTTATCATTAATCACTAAAGGACTGGGAAGTCCATTGCTCTACAAAATACCAAACTTCTCCATAAAATCATTAATATCCTCCTACATGTTCTGGCATTTCCTTTCTAGGTTCTGCATCAGAGCTCTTTTGGTCAATACCTTCTTGATTTCTAGGATAATCCCAATTCTATCCTCAATATTCAGCTCATCTAGCTGGTAACTTATTTATGCTATTCAAAAAATTTATTAGGTTGATTGCTTCCTCAAGCTTCCCTCCTAACTCTTCCTTGGTTTTCTAAATTTCTTCAAGAGCCACTTTCACCAGGTCAATCTGTTCAAAAATTATTTGTATGGATGACCAAGCATCATTTAGTAACTGAGTGATGTTGGTCGATAGAATTTTTCTAATGTCTGTTAAGGGCTTTTCAAATGTGAGGTCCTTCTCTATTGTTTTCACCTGTTGTGCCAAGCCTTTATTCTTCCTTACCTCTTTAGAAAAATTGATTTTTGAAACATCATATTTCTGTTCTAAGGTAACAAATTTTTCCTTTACCTTTTGTAATTCAGAGACTTGGAGTTTCATCTCCTCCATTAACTTGATTAATTCTTTTGTGCTCAAACTTGAAGTTCCTGTTGGTACTTTTCTTGTGCTTGTACCTGTAATTACTTTTGTTGTGACCAAAGGGACATTTGGTGCCAGAGCAGTTGCAAGTGTTGAAGGGACTGCCGTGGAGACCACTGGTATCACATTTTGACGTTGAGAGGTTGACTCACTCTACCTGCTTTTCAATGACTTTTTCAATTTCTGTTCAGTCCCCTTCAACTATTCATTTAGCCTTAAGACTAAGTCCATGAGCTTTCTTCAAACTTCTTTTGTACAACTTCAGCAGTTTGTGGATGCCTTGATGGAGGTAACTTTAACTACTTTCTCAAGGTAGCTATGTCTTCATCTTTCTTCTTAATCAAGGCCTCTACAGCTTTTACATCCTTTGGGTTATGACCCAATCCAATAACCAACTCCTCCAACGATTTAATTATATTATCCTTAGCTTGTGAGGAGGCTTTTTCTAGCTGTAACTAAGCAGTTGTATTATTCAATGAATTTTCTAATCTTGGGGACATCATGGCCTTACTAGTCAATGTTGAATACACCATTTCCCCTACCTGCTTGTGTAATTCAATCTGATCCAAGGGGTGAATGTCCTTGGCCATGCCCTCAAAATTAGTTTTGAGGTAGTCAGCAATTAACTGAGGCTGTTGTACTTTGGGCTTGAAAAAGCTTATCAGCATATTGCCTTCTTTGATGTCATAGGCTGACATCAACCTATTCTCATTGGTGAGAGCCATCTTCAAATACTGATTATAGACCTAGACCCTTAGTGGTTCATTTTTTTCTTTTATTTATTTGAACTTCTCTTTAATGTCTAAGTTATTATTACCTGAAGGCCCGAAGGATGACACTTCAGCGCTTTGTTGTCTTTCCAGTTCCTGTCTGTGTGAGCTAGAAGGTGTCCCACCTACTAGGAAAGTTTGCTGACTCTCTGTAGTTTCTTCAAGGTATTCCTCCTCTGAATGGGGATTTAAACTATGCCTCTTAGCACCAGGCTGATCTGATGGACCACAGGCAGGGGTAGCTACTTCCATGTCTCTCTTTAAGCTCTTTTCCTCATTCAAAGAAGTCTGCAAAATTTGGGGGCCTCCCATGTTGACTTGAGTTGGGTGGGCATGTGTTTGAGCTTGTTCCTGAGAGGTTTGAGGCTACTTTGACATGGTTGATTGATCTGTTGCTGGAGTGCTGGTCTCTTTTTCTCTTCCCTGTGATGTCTCTGCAAATGGTGCTCTGGTCTCCTGTGAGTTCCTTTGTGAGGTATCAGCTGTTGAGGCACTAGTCCATGATGTTGGCTTCTAAGAAGTCTCAACTTGCACCTATCCAAAAGAATCCAAGTCAAGTGTCTTTTCAAGATCCTTCATTACATTTTCTATGTTGACCTGATTGCTATATGTTTCTACAAGAGTCCCTTCCCTCCATTCCTCCATGTTAGCAAATTTCTCAATTTTTGGAATTCTGTAATGAAAATAAGGTGATAGTCTATTTTTCATTCTTCTATCACAGATGAAACTGTGGGGGTCATATGGAGTCGAACTAAAACTTTTGTTTAATCTCATATAGTCTTCTAGGATTTGTTTTGCTGCTTTCTCTGCTTCCTTATTGTTGCAGACAAAAGGGCCTAAGTGATTCTTGATCCTTATTTGTGCTTTCTTCTTAGCCTTAGTAAAATTAATCAAATCTAAGTTTATCATCTCTCTATAATACTCCAATGCAAACAACCTCATTGGAACATATTTAGGTAGTTTGAATGGGGAAAGCTCACACCCATATACCCTAATCTCTATTTGATTCTGGTATAAATACTAGTCACCTAATTTGTACTATTTGGAAAGTTGTAGGATCCTTTTGATGTCACCACTAATCTTGGGAGGGGAATTCCCTATCAGCAAGGCGGTTGCTGGGTGGACAAACTGATCAATGAAGTCACTATATTGATAAGGGCAAGCAAAAAATTCATGGAAGATGGAAGTCCAAAAGATGACAGACCTTGGATTACCCTTAGTATCAAGTTTCTTGGCAGAAAATGGTAATTTGTCTGATTGATAGTAGAGAATGAGGTGATATATGAAGGTGGAATACTTGAAAACGTTTTCATTCTCTAGTCTCATGAACTAGTCATGAATTTTCTCAGCAATAAATGAAGCATAATCGTACTTGACAGCAGGGGGCTGACCAAGGGTAAAGATAGACATCAACACTAGGGTCAAATCATCTACATACTCACTAGTGTTGAATCCCATGACTATAGATATCATATCAACTATGATTTTGCCTATATCTGTGAAGAAATTGACAAATAAGGAGGGGGATCTTTAGGTTGATGCTCTTTTAATATGAAAGTATGGCAGAGGTGATTGAGTTCAGATTGGGATGTTTTAGTTGATTTATCAAATAGATTTCCAAGGGAAATGGGAGTGAGGGCTTGACTAAAATGAAATTACAGCATCTCATTGATTGAGTCTGCAGTTATTGTCAAGAGGACTGTTTGGTTGGGAGACATCACTGCTCTGAGGTTGGGGTCATAATTTGCATGGCACTAATGGATTATGTCAGGGAAAACATGCACAAAAGGGAGAAAGTATATTGGGAGATTGGATTCCCAGAGTCCTATAACATCATAGCCATTAAAATGATTATCTCGGTATTGGCAAAAGACTTTCAAATGGTCTTTGTCAGTGATTAGGTCTTTTATTTGAAAATCCTTATCTGTCAGAGGCAGACAGTCTAAATCACGATGAGGGGTGGTAATGGGTGCAACATTTAGGGCTACCGGGGTTTCCATTCTGGTTCTTGTGGATTCAGAAAGGAAACAGAGATTTTATTTGTAAAATTGGTGAAACAGAGGCTCTGGGGGACTTGAATTATAAAAGTAGTAACAGAATTATGGTGAATTTTGGATTTTTCAATTAATTTGCAATTGAAAACAAGTGTTTGTAGGGTTTTCTCAACGAGAAATTGGTAAATACCTGCTTTTGAGAACAGGTAACTGAATGCAGGTACAGGGAGTGACTCGATGGCTCTCGGCGGCGTTGGCTGCAAATTTTGAAGTTGGTTGGCGGCTTGGAGCACAAGTTGGTTGACCTTATGGTTAAGTTTGCATGGATGTACAAGTTCACAGAATAGAACGAAAAAATGATTTGCTTTTGTTTTATATACAAAGTCAAGAATTTGGCAGGTTTTGGGATTTGGACAGGTGACGTCAATGGGCGAATGACATGATGTTTTGTCGTTTAGTAGGATGCAGTAAGCGGTTTTTATCGCAATGCTTATGGAAGGGGGGGGGCAGTATTTGGGCTTATCCACGCGATTCCATAGAATGAACAACACGTGGCGAAGGCACTATTCACAAAACCGCTTCGCAATCGCATGCTAACTTTCAGTTCCAGAGGGCCATATGATATTCACGACAGTGGTCGGATCTTGGAGGCTTGATCGGATGGCTGTTGGGGAGGTAAGGTGATGAGAGTTTAATGAAAGTGGGCCCGATATAATTAAGAGTTTTTTAATTATATCAAGAGCAACAGGATTGGTTGGGGAAGTTATTAATTAACCATGAGGGTTAATTAATCCTTTTTTAATGTGTCGGGGGGTCAAAATTCTTAATTAGTTATGGATTAAGTAATTAATCCCATTTACAAATGTTTTGTGGTTATATTTTAACTGAAGGGGCAGGATATTAATATTTTGGGGTTTTTTACATAGTTAAAGTAATACGGGAGTGGGAAAACTTTATAGGGGAATTATATAATATAACTTAGCAGTTAATATGACCGAGTGAAGTAAGCACTAAGTCTAAACATTTTGATGTGTATATTTAAACTTAGGCTAAGGGAAAAATGAAGGTTTTTTATGAAAAGTATTTTAATTTCCCTAAGTAAAATAGGATTTTACTTGGGAAAAACTTGTAAAGGGAATGAATGATTTATGAAGGGGTGTGATTATTAATGAATGAGCTTAAGTAATTTAGGCATTATAAATTATTGGGCCAAGGTTCCAGTCCCTCCAAAAGTTAGAGAAATGCTATGAGCCCCTCTAATTTGATAGATACCTTGGCACTAGGGGGAAATTAGTGAAAATTGAGGGGAAATGAGTAGAAAAGTTAATTATTCTAATTTTTTTTACTTGATATGTCTTCCATGTGCTACATGCCATATGCCTTGTGATGAAAGTAAAAGATTCACACAATTAAACTTATCATTCAGCACACATTTATTCGGCAACCATCATCTACATACCCAACCTACTTAACCTAACACTTTTTACTTCTTTATTGGGGTGCAGACTTCTTTGGTGAGCGCTAGTCAGTTGATAAGACAAGGGTTCCCATGAATACCTACACCGCCTTCATCCCATCCATCCACACCACCTCCATCCTCGCTTCCACTGCTCACTCCATCACCCACACCACCACCACCTCCACTGTCCAATATGGAGAACTCCGTAAAACTACCTATATTCAAGGGCATAGGGAATGAGGACCCTGACCAATTTTGGTTTGTCATAAAGGCAATATGGGAAGCTCAGGGCGTCACAAATGATCACATGAAGAAGAAACATTGGTTAATTCTTTGCAGAATCACCCGCTAACGTAGTACATCAAGTACTCTAATGATAACCGGGTTGCTACATTGGTAGAGCTCTAGACTGTGCTAAATAAAGAATTCAATAGGCCTAAGTATGAAGTGTAGTCGATTGTGGGATTCAAGAAAATCGCGATGAAACTAAGTGAGACCCCTTAGGAGTTGGATCAAATATTGAAGTGTAAAATCCGCGAAGCTAATATGAATTTAACAAATGGGCAACACCGTGAATGGTTCATGGCTTCACACCTGCCTCACTTCAGGGTTACGCTATCACAAAAAAATATTACGACTCAAGCAGAAGCCTTGGAGATTGCAATGAGACTACATGAAATGCCAATGCAAGATCCGAATCTGGGGGTTCAGTAAATTCATGCGCAGTTGCAAAAACTTTTTCTCGAGATGCAAAGTCTAAAGTAGGCTCTTCTTTCCCAATCAATATATCCGATCTATAAGATCTGGATCAACCTTAGTGAGCTTATCTATATACGTAATTCAGCGAAATGGTGGTGGTGAGGATGCTGGGTCACCTGGGTAAAAAACGACTAAGGGTGCTTCGTAGAACAGCCCGACCAGAGGCGTGTGAAGAAGTTTGGTACATAAAATGTAAGGGTCATATGCATGACAAGGATCACTGCCCAATATTTGCAAGCTATGTTGCAGGAGGAGGACCAATGCCTCTATGACCGGAGGCCGCGGCAGGGAAAAGTGCAGGGCCTGCGCTATGGTGTGCTATATGTCAGGTAGCAGGGAAACATGTGACTGATAATTTCCATTTGCTACAGAAATTTGTACAAACACCATAAAAACTATTCTGCAATCTCTGTGAATCAATAGGTCATGACAAGCGCAATTGTCAAAGTTACGATTTGATGATGTACAGGACACCTGCATACAGGGTGTAAACAGAAACTTGGCCTCCAGACCAAGGGGTTGGGGGAACACAAGGTGAGTATCAGGGGTGTAGCTGAGGCTAAGGTGGAGGAGGGCCTAGGAGAGGCCGAGGGCAACTTATTTTTTACAATTATGGAGGCCCATGACACTACGCGAGGGACTGTCTGAATCCGACGTGATTGTCATGTTGCCATTGTACTTAGTTTGAAAATGCAACTGAGGCTTGCCCTATATTGTTGGAAAATATTCGCTAAAAGAGGGTGCAGCCTCCGTAGTCGAAACATAACCTCTAGATGATGAGGGCTGAGCCCTGCAAGGAATACCTTAAGGTAAACATTATGATACAAAAAGAAACTACAACGAGGGAGGATAAAGGCAAGTAGCCTAGAGAAGGCGAATGGGTTCGCAAAGCACGAGAAAAGGAGACTGGGTTTGATCTAAAGTGCGTAAAAGAAACATTTATGGAAGTAAAGAAAAGCTTCGCTAAGGCCTCTACCTCAAGAAGTCAGGAGAAATCAGTTGAAGAAATGGACCCATCCATGATTACCACATTCTTGGAGACGTGCATGAAGTTGCTCCATGACAGTAAGGCTATGAAGGGCATGCAGGAATTGGTCAATCGGTGCACTGGTAAGGATGGCACTACTGGTTAACTACGAGTGGTCAAGAATATTTTCAAGCACAAGGCAAGGATGGGGCATGAAATGAGACTTAGCACACAGATAGGGGAATATGAGATGGACCAAGTTATCCTGGATCTAGGGTCCAACGTGAATGTTTTACCAAAATAGACTTGGGAAAGAATGGGGAGACCTGTGCTCTAGTGGTCTTTGATACATTTAAGAATGGAAAATCAGCAGAAAATTATCCCAATGGGGATGCTGCAATGAGTCACAGTTGACATCGAGGGCGCAAGTGTACTGGTGGATTTTGAGGTAATAGAAATTGTGGATGATAACAATCCCTACCCTGTGCTCCTTGGAATCGATTAGGCCACTGACATGAATGGGGTAATCAATCTAAGGAAGTGGAAGATGATATTTGAAAAGAATTCGCTCCGCGTAGTGGTGCCACCAGATCCCGCAAAGGGACCGCACTATACAGAACCAGTCCGAGATTATGAAAGTGATGACGATTTGGACCAAATTTACAAGATAATGGCATGAGACTAGGATTGGGTGAATCCGACAGTGGACAGATGTATTGCATGGGATTGCAAAAGATCCTGCATGTCAGATTCATATGAATAATTTGAGCATTGTCAGAACCAGCTACATGAAGTATCGACGATGCGTTGTAATATGATGACCAAGTCATTGCACTGTGTGTCATCCGAAGTTAGGGATCTGCCTCATTATGATGGGCTAACTAATGTTGATTTCTTTTTGGATGCATTTGAAAGAGAAGTGTTGGAGAAACATCGCTTCCAGGCCTTGGACTAGGTATTACATGGTATCCCTGCAAGATGGTGGGGTACGCACAAGGATAGTTTCAGGGATCGGCGTGACTATAGGAGGATGATGAGAATACATTTTGGGAAGCCAAAAGTGCGGATGACAGATAAGTATGATGGGAGGGATGACCCGCGTGATCACCTGGCCAAATGGACTAAGGCCTATGGAGTGGAGCCTCAGCTTGAATAGGTGCATTTGTTTTTTCATACCCTGGGCGTCATACCAATGAATTGATACTTGGAAACCGAGCTCCGCCATGGGACTGAAGAATGGGACATCCTGCACTAGGGATTTTTAATGATGTTCAGCTTAGAGGATGAGTTTGATTGTATTGACATGACGCTACAGGAGGTTAAAGCAGCAATATTTAGGATACTGCAAGATCCTTTGGAATTGATCCAACCTTATTGGACTACCCAACTAAGCCATGCACTGGAATTCTATAATGTGACCATTGAAGAAGAAGATGAGGATGCCCGAAACATTAATATTCCGGACACTGAAGGTCATCACGAGGTTGAAGGTCCGCAAATAGAGGATCCCAACATAACTGCGCTACTGAAAACCAGGTAGGGTAACATTGGCACAGAGTCAGAACCAAAATTTACAAATGTTGGGGACTATTGGGATGATGCAATAGTAGACAAGGTCACTGAACTCCTCCGTATATATCAGGATTTGTTCCCCATGAAGTTTTCTAATTTAAAAGGGATAATAGGAGACTTGGGTGTCATGAAGATCACGTTGAAACTGGATGCGAAGCCTGTAAAAAAAAGACCTTACCGCCTTAATCCTAAGTATAAGGAAAGGGTTTGCACTGAGTTACATAAGATGCTCACAGCAAGAATTATTGAACTAGTGGACGAATCTGATTGGGTAAGCCTAATAGTGGTTTAGGAAAAGAAACAGAAAGAAGAAATAAGGATATGCATGGATCTTTAGAAGTTGAATGATGCTTACATTCATGACCCCTTCCCAACCCCATTCACTGATGAAGTCCTGGATAATGTAGGCAACCAAGAAGCATACTCTTTCATTGATGGGTTCTCTAGGTATCATCAGATCAAAATCACACTTAAGGATAGAAGAAAGATGGCCTTTGTGATGGAATGGGATGTTCTTAGTATACTGTAATGCCTTTTAGGCTGAAGAATGCGCTAGAAATATTTTCACGCGTAACCATTGCGGCATTCAAAGACTTCATTCATAAGCTCCTAGAGGTGTACTTTGACAATTGGACCGTGTTTGGATTGGTCAAGCGTCATGTGGCAAGTCTACGCTTAATGTTAGATACATGTTGAAGATACGAAATCACACTCAATCTGAAGAAGTGTCTGTTCTGTGTCCCTTTTGGGATCTTGCTGGGGCATGTGGTGTGCAGAAAGGGATTGATGGTAGACCCCGTGAAGATCATGATGATAATCAACTTGGAGGTGCCAAGGGATGTGAAATAGCTGCGCGCAACGCTGGGGCATACTGGATATTATAGGAAGTTCATCAAGAGTTATTCCCAGATCACTGTGCCCATGGAGAAATTATTGAAAAAGGATGCTACGTTCTGTTGGAGTGATGAATCCCATAAGAGCTTGGACATGCTAAAAGAGAAAATGGTCATTGTGCCAATCCTAGTCTTCCTGGACTGGAAGAAGGAATTTCATGTGCACGTGGATGCCTTTTGTATTGCACTAGGGGTCATGCTGACACAGGTGAGCAAGGAGGAATTGGACCATCCTATAGCATTCGCGAGTAGGAAGTTGTCCAAGGTTGAGAAGAACTATTCCACTATAGAGCATAAAGGACTAGCCATGGTATATGCGCACCAAAAGTTTAGGCACTATTTGCTAGGTGGACATTTTAAGATGTATATAGATCATTCCGCATTAAAATACCTGGTTAATAAGCCTGTGTTGGGGGTGAATATCTGCAGGTGATTGTTATTGTTCCAGGAGTATGATTTTGAAGTTATTGTGAAGCGTAGACAATTGAATGCGGGACCAGATCATTTGTTGCACATCGAAATGGGCGAGTGGGATGATCCCACTAATTTGGAGGAAGGACTATATGACGTGCGCCTATTTGCAGTGCGCATCGCAGACAGTCACTTTGAAGATGTCATACATTTCCTGACAATGAGGACTTCTCCAGAAGGGTATACGAGCCAACAAAAGGAGTTAGTAGTGTGCGTAGCATAGTTCTCCATAATTGCAAGACACTTGTACAAAATGGGTCCAAATGAAATATTGCGACATTATGTACCTAAATTTGAGTTAATCAGCATCCTTGCAGAGGCTCATGGAGGATCTGCAGGAGGACATTATGCAGGAAAAGCAACATCGCAGAAGGTTCTGTCTGTTGGATTGTGGTGGCCAACTCTACATAAGGACGTGAAAGCATATTGTAGAGCTTGTGATGCATGTCAAAGGACTGGAAAGCCATCACGGAGGGATGAACTGACGTTGATGATGTAGGTGATGTTACAACCATTCGAGAAATGGGCGATCAATTTTGTAGGCCCAATTCAGCCTCTAGGAGAGAAGACAGGTGCACAGTACATCATCACCGCGACTGAGTACTTGACCAAGTGGGCGGAGGTGCAGCCTGTGAAGGATTCTACAGGCACGACAACAACAAAGTTTCTTTTTGAATACATATTGACCAGATTTGGCTATCCAAAGATCTTGATGAGCGATCGCGGTACACACTTTCTTAATGAAACAATCAATGTGTTGACAGAAGAATTTCAGGTGTATCATCAAAAGAGCACGCCTTATCACCCGCAGGCCAATGGGACAGTGGAAGCATTCAATAAGATACTGGAGAACACACTAACAAAGGTCTGCAATGCTTAGCAAAGTGACTGAGATGTGAGCGTACCAACGGTATTATGGCCCTATAGAACGACTTGCAAGAAGTTGACTGGGAAAACACCTTTCAGACTCGTGTATGGTGTAGAAGCTATGATTCCAATGGAATACATTGTACCTATTCTACACATAGTGAAACCCATAGGAATGGTAGACCGTAGAGCCTTGGAAGAGAGGCTCGTGCAGCTAGCAAAGCTTGAGGAAGACTGATTTCTAACTAGATTTCATCAACAAGAGCGCGAAAATGCATGGCACAATAGACACATTAAACTGTGCACCTTCAAGGTAAATGATCTGGTTTTTTTATATGACGGCAAGTTTGATAAATTTCCAGAGAAATTTAGGATGCACTGGCTGGGGCCCTATGTCATCAAAGAGATTATCGTTGGTGGAGCAGTTTAGTTGGTTAAGTTAAATGGGGAACCCTTCCTAGGAAAGGTGAATGGTAGCTGATTGAAGCCATGCACTGGTGATCCGGCTAGCTGACTATATGAAGGTAGCACAGTCTTGGCACTCCAGGCAACTGAAAGGAGGCGTGGGACTATAAACTACATTTCCTAGTGTAAAGCTATAAAAAGGGTCTCTTTCACCTCTAGTTACCTCACATTAATATGTCAATTCGGGAATGTCTGGTTATTTCAAAGAGTGTCTCGGTCTGAGGCGTAGCACTTGTCAGAGTAATGCTCGTAGTACAGCTGATTAAAACTGCAAAAGTAAATTGATGTGAGTCTAACTACTTCAAAAGGCTAACTCACACAAAGCAATGCACCAGTCAAAGGTTCGGTAACAATAACCCATCCTTTTCGTAACTGATGAGAACAGGTCCGAGGTCTAGGAGCCAGGTAGCAGATGCTGACACTCACTACAGCCTGAGATCATCCTTAATAAATAGAAATGAAGTGGCAAGTAAAGGGAATAACAATGAAATAAAACAGCACATCAGTCAAGGGTTCGGTAATTGAAATGGAACAACAATTGAAATGGAACAACAACTAAAATGGAATAGCAATTCAGAAATGGAACAACAACTAAAATGGAATAGCAATTCAGAAATGAGCAGTAACAAAGTTCGTCAAGCTGTAACTCTATTTAATCACTCCAATCAAAACATCAATCCTTCTCTCTTAAAAGATGTACACATACTATGGAACAACACTGCCTATGGATCCAAGATGAAATAATATAAAACCATATAAACACAACGTGCTTAATCTGACTCTGTTATCGCTCTAAATAGAAGCATACAATTGCATCTCAAGATGAAAACAACAACACCCAAGGATTCAATAACTATGTGAAATCAGACTCTTCAAGATAAATGTTGTAATGCTAAAACACAATCGCATAAAACTCTGTAATGGAAGGACCGTATCCTGTAGAGATTAACCAACACTTAAAGAATTGGTAACATGATGCAGCGTCAATACAAGACTTTTGTTTGCAGGAGCATTAAATGAATTGAACACAACAGAGCATGTAATATAAATGTTCTTAAAACACAACAGATTACCAGATCACGTCAATAAACAAACCACACAGAAACCACGCGTAATGGTACAAGAGCAAGTGTCCTCCAGGGCCGGGCCCTTAGCCTCCAGGGGTACACCGCTTAAGATTGATCCAGGCTCAAAGATAAAAGAGTAACCAAGTCTGTATTAATGCATGAAGTAGAATTACAGTAACTCAAGTTTTTAACAGAACATAAAGATCATAATCTTGATCTTTCTTAAAAGAAATTACATAAAAAGTCCTCCCTCTAGCTAACAACACTATCCCTTATATAAGGATGATGACAGAGATATCTAGATGCAGAAATAGATAAAATAGCGATCCCTCAGGATCTAAGATCCTAAGGGATTCGCAGAATCGTTAATCCTGAGTCACTTCTTTCCTTTTCTGCTCTGAGCTGGTATCTCCGCTTCCTTTCCTGGGTTGGTTCATTTTGATCTGGTTTGCACGCGGTCTCCCGTCAAAGGGACAACAGTTAGTTCATCCTTGTCTTTTCCTTTGGGATGGCTACTTTCCGTTTTTCCTCCCTCCTGCACATAGGAATGACAATTATCAGCGTTTCCTATTAATCTCACGTGTTTTGTTATAAATCCTCATTATTGTCTAAGTTTCTAATGCAAAAGGCTTATAAGTTCTAATGAAAAGATACTGAAATAACCATCGAAACATACCTTCTTTGATACTCCACACACCCTCCATCTTACCCTTTTTGATGGCCTCATGAAAACATTGTAGTTGACATGCAAAGCAATGAGTGAGTAGGCTAGAGATGGAATCTCATGTGGAGGCCTACAACCATGATGCGAAATTAAATGATCAAAGAAATGGCCTGTTTGGCCCTCAAACATCTCATACAGGGCTTGGTATCCGAGTGCAGGATGCTAAATGATTAGACTCCGGAACCTATATCCTAACCAGGATGGCCTTGCCCTCAAAACAATTTCACCATAGAGGGGGAATCGGTTAGCAGAAAGTTTAAAATTCTCATACTTAAATGGTTCTCTGAGCTGGATGTTCGGATTAGATATTCGATATTGAAATTTAGCTGCTTCAACGACAGGGTCATTAATAGAGGAAAAGTATTCAAGCCCCTGCCGAATGATTGCTTCATGCATGGGTCCTAATGCTTCAATCACTCCTGGAGCCCTCATGAGATTTCTATGTCTCCTCCATAACTGTTCTGGGTCTCTAGGCTCAGCTCTTACCGATAAATCTAATCCGTTTTCTTATCTTTGAAAAGCGTTGTAGGCTTTAAGCCATTTAATTTGATTGACTGCAAATGTGATAAATGCTTGCAATTGAATGTCCCCAACAAAAGGGCCAGGGTTTAGTTCGGTCTCTTGTTCTAGTACAAGGTTATGCAAGTAAAATTCACACAATAACCTTTGCACTTTTACCCCATAATGTTTACAGCAATTTATCAAATCTTTTATAGTGTTAATTTGTATGGGAGCACCTGCTTTAACAGCCTTTATTTTCAATTGTAAATACCTTTCCATTAAAAATAGGGCATAGTTCTTGGTAGGGGCTCTACATGCTAGGACGTCATTATATAGGGAACACAAGGTATCCATCTGTTTGATAACTACATCTAATCTATGAGTTACCTTTGCAAATTTCTCTTGTTCCCTTTGCCATCGTTCGAAAGCTTGGCTTTCAGATAAGTTGACGTTCCTTAGCTGTTGTTGTAGTTCTTCATATTTTTCCTGGGGGACCGTTTGCTCCCTAAGCTTTTCTACTTCTTGCTGGGTCTGCTTCAAATTTTTGTGAAGGGTTCTCATTTTCGGATCCTTCCATGCAGTCGTGGAGTCCGAGAGCTTTACTTGAACTTTCTTATTGCGCTGCTTCGAGTTCAGAACCCTTATTACTCCCGAAGGTGGTGCCTCCATTTGAACCATCTTATCATCCTTTTCAATTTTAACACGAACTCCAGCCCACTGTTGTTCCTTTTCAATTGGAACAGCAGTCTGCTTTTCAACTTCATTTGGAACATCGACTTGGCTTTTATCATGATTTTGAGCAATGGGATGGATTCTGGTCCTCCGCCTCTTGCCCTTAAGGGATCTTACTGGTGCGGTCAGACCTTTTCTTCTTGAAGTCCCTTTTACCCTTTGCCTTGTCTTTAGAACCCTAATCTGCTGATGAAGTTGGATTATTATGTTCAACAATGTCCATTGTTCCCTTCGTAATTCCCTTATTTCCATCATCTCTTCGGAAAGAACAGCAGGTTGCTCGCTTCGGTTTGGACTGTGGCTAGCTTCCTGATTTTCTCCCTGGGGTGGCTGTTCAGGGGTAAGAACCTTACTTGGTTCTGTTATTTCTTGGGCTAATTCTTCTTCTGCCCTTATTTCCTCCAGATTTTCTTTTGGTGCCTTTTGATTATGAACGGGTTGTTCCTGCTCAGCATTTTCTGATATCTTCTTATTATGAATGGAAAAATTTTCTACTTCCACCTCTTCTTCGTGCGATTCCTTGGGTGCATTTTTCTCCTGGGGTTTCTCTACGGCATGGAGGTTTGATGGACTCAGGGGTTGGCCATATTCACCCATATTGGCCAAAATGTTGGCCAATTCACCTTCCCCCAACGGGTCTTGTAATGGGCTACCTTCTTGCTGTTCCATTCCTTCCCCCTGCTTAGACTGCTCGGCTTCTTTTCTCTCCTCTCCTTCTTCTTCGGATTGCTCATCCTTTTCTTCTTCTTTCTCTGCAGATTGCTCTACCTCCTCTTCTTCTTCTTCTCTTTCTGCCTTTGCAGACTGCTCTTCTTCCTCGTCGTCTTCTTCTTCTGTTTATGTCTCTGTAGACTGCTCTGCTTCCTCGTTGTCTTCTTCTTCTGTTTCTATCTCTGCAATCTGCTCTGCTTCCTCGTTGTCTTCTTCTTCTGTTTCTGCCTATGCAGACTACTCATCTTCGATTTCTATTGTTTGGCTCGTGCCTTCCTGGGGCTTCTCCATCCCCCCTCGTAGCCATGCAAGCCGTGTCGATTTTCTGTGTTTTTCTAGTTGTTCAGGTGTGCCGGTGTCATGTTTCCATTTTTCAGATCGTTTTCCAGGTTGCTCTGCTGTGCAAGTGTCCTGCTTCCATTTTTCTGAATGTTGGGGTGTGCTAGCAACTTGTTTTCGTTTTTTCGAGCGTCCAGATGTGGTCTCCCTCCATTGATTATGGTAATTAGTTCTTCCCAGCTGCTCTGCTGCTGGGTGAGACTATAATTAACTATCAACTGAATTAATTCGTGGTGGCTAACGACTAACTCTATGTGCTGTGCTATTTTCATGCTTCGTGCAACGTCATGAAGCAGTGAATTCAAAAATGGAGGTAAATTCACAAAACATTTTTGTTTTAAAACAGCTAGGAGTTTAAGATGTCATGGTCTTACCACGTCTTTTCTGCCTTCATAGGTGATGTAGCTTTGGATGATTTTTGCTAATTCCACCCATGGCTCTCGTAGCATTGCTGGCAGCACTCCCTTTCCTTGAATCGTCAAACTCTAACCTTCCTCCTGAAAGATTTCTAAAATCTTCTACAGCCTTTCCTTCTTTATCGTCCATACTGGTCTAGTGGTTGGTAGTCCCGAGACTCTTGTTATTATGTCATCGGTGATTGCTATTCGTCTTCCCCTTACTCTGGAATAATCTTCTTGCAAATTCTGTAAAAATTCAATCGCTATTGTTTCATTGGACTCCTTCAGGCGGTTGAAATAGGTCAACCATCCTGCTTTCTTCAGGATTCTTCGGGCTACAGCTGAAACAGTTAATACTTGCGGTTCTCGGCGAACTGACCTTCCTCTACAAATTCTCAAAGGAACAGCAACTGTTTGTGAAAACGCAGAGAAGCTGATGGCATATTACTCGTTCAAATTCTAATACTATGGCATATGCAATGGAAATGGTTTCGAACAGCAGCTCATGTAGAAGAAAAAAATAGAAAAATATAATACCGTTGAGCCGTGATGTGCCCGAGTACACAATTTCTCAAATAACGGACTGACACGTGTTCTGGGGAATGATGAGGTTACCTCGCCCCCCCCCCGCAATGTGATAGGCTATCCCAGCCATCAAATAAAGGAGCAGCGTCTGTTCTTTCGCAAGGTCTTTATGGAATAGCGTATGGCAATATGCCATGCTTACAAAAATAGTCTATTACTGAAATCGAGGTATAAAGTTCCATCGCTTTAATACGTAAGGGACTGCGGTGATTTGATGGAAGTTCGGGGATAAGACATTTGCCGTAATAGAGAGTCTCATGTAGTCACTGTCACTAGTTCCGTAATGATTGGTGATAATTTATAGTCATGCGTTATATGGTTGGGTAATATTATATAATTAATTACCACGGCAAAAGAAACAAGAGGATGCAATCTTCTTACCTATTGGTGTAAAAATGCGACTTCAATACCATTAACAGTGCTCTGTTGCCGACAGGTGTCCATAACCTTGGCAGAGTTGTTTGTTTCACCCTTGGAACCATAGTCCTTTGTCTATGCCAGGAAGCATTGTGTAATGTCAAAATGTAGGCCATTATGCTGGCTTGGTGACCAGTTAGTCATAATGCCATTCACGAGGGAGTAGCGAATAGTGGGCAGGCCGGCTTGTGATGAGACCTCCTGTTCCAAAGGTTGTTTGTTTGATATACCTCTTGGACCATTTCCCAGGTGTGGTGGCCATAGTGGGAATGCCACTTCGCTTCCGTCCTGATGATCATAGTAGGCCAGCTCGCAATGAGACTTCCTATCCTGCAATTTGACAATTCAGAAATCATATTTTGCTTCCTTTTTTCTTCCTGTTTTTATAAAGAGCCTTTCCTGTTTATACACAAAGGGTGGTCCAACACTCCTTAAGAGTAGGAATGATGTAAAAAGTCTTAATATCCCAATAGAAAGGTATAGATCCTTTGCTCTTATTGTTGAATGATGATCAGAGAGGATTAAAAAGGAACCATCATGATACAGATAACCAATCAAAACGAAATTAGTAGAACAATGGCAGCAAAAGATGATATGCATGTATTTCCATGCGTCCTTTCACCAATTCAGGGTGGTATCTTATAAAGATAGTGATTTATGATTTACTGATTTCTGTATGCTGTGCTTTAGTTTCCATCACATAAGTGCATAGCCTTATTCAAAAAAAGTTGAAAGAACATTAGCAATAAGCATCCTTAATTTAGAATAGCAAAAGGAACAAGCCATTTCACAAGGAGAGAAAAATCATATAAGTAGTGTTCCTTTCGAGGAAGGGAACAACAACAGTTGACAAATGTTGTCCGTTTGGAGAAAGGAACAGTAGAAATCAACAGTGTTGTTCCTTTTGAAAAGGAACAGTAAAATCAAACAAGTGTTGTTCCTTTGAAAAAGGAACAACAGAAATCAAAAAGTGTTGTTCCTTTTGGAAAAGGAACAACAAAAAATCAAAAGTGTTGTTCCTTTTGGAAAAGGAACAACAAAAACATGCAAGTGTCGTTCCTTTGGGAAAGGAACAGCGGAAACACACAAGTGCTCTTCCTTTTGAAAAAGGAACAACAGAACACACAAATGTTGTTCCTTTTGGAAACGGAACAATAGAAAGCACAAATGTTGTTCCTTTTGGAAACAAAACAGCAGAAAGCAAGAAGTGTTGTTCCTTTTGAAAAAGGAACAACAAAACAGAAGTGTTGTTCCTTTTGAAAAAGGAACAACAAAAATCACAAGTGTTGTTCCTTTTGGAAAAGGAATAGCAAAAATCACAAGTGTTGTTCCTTTTGGAAAAGGAATAGCAAAAATCACAAGTTTTGTTCCTTTTTGGAAAAGGAACAGAAAAAATCACAAGTGTTGTTCCTTTTTGGAAAAGGAACAACAAAAATCAAAAGTGTTGTTCCTTTTGGAAAAGGAACAACAAAAATCAAAAGTGTTGTTCCTTTTGAAAAAGGAACAGCAAAAACACAAAGTGTTGTTCCTTTTAGAAAACGAACAGCAAAAACAAAAAGTGTTGTTCCTTTTAGAAAAGGAACAAAAAAAACACAAAGTACTGTTCCTTTTAGAAAAGGAACAGCAAAAAACACAAAGTGTTGTTCCTTTTAGAAAAGGAACAACAGAAAACCAAAAGTGTTATTCCTTTTGAAAAAAAGGAATAGCAGAAGTAACAAAATCTATTGCAAAGATATGTACAAAAATAGTTCAAGAATTTATGTACAAATTATAAGGAAAAGTAAATTTCTTAGTGAGTTACAGGTGAGGAAGACTTGTCTTCCTCCCCTAAGATCTCCATATCTGAATCTTGGCATAGTTGTTGGCAGAAGGACTCCCGAGTAAGTGGTTTGCGATAGAGACGGACTCGATGGCCATTTGCCTTAAAGGTATATCTAGAACCATCAATAGTAATCAAGGTAAGGGTAACATTGTCATGTACTTTCTGAATTTCATATGGTCCGAGCCAACGAGTCTGAAGTTTCCCGGGGAAGTCCTAAAACCTGGAGTCATATAAAAGAGCCTAGTCTCCTTCGTGGAAGACTCTATTTTTAATGAGAGCATCATGCCATTTAGCTCTCTGCTGCTATATCAGAGCAGTGCGTTGAAGTACAGAGAGCCTAACTTCATCCAACTCATTGATCTGCTGTAGTTGATTAGTCTGTGCTTCAGTTAAGTCTAAACCAACTTCTTGTGTTGTTCGTAATGTCTGGATTTCAAATTCTATAGGAAAAATAGGTTGTTTTTCGAACATGAGCTGGTAAGGTGAGTGACCAGTGGTGCTTCTCCATGTTGTTCTATATGCCCACAGTGCTTCAGGTAGTCTGGCAGCCCAATCGTGTCTATGTGATGCAACTGTTTTTGTTAGAATTGTTTCTATTATCTTATTGCTGCTTTCTACTTGCCCATTTGCCTGTGGGTGATATGGGGTGGTAATTTTATGCTGGACATGATAGTTGTTGAGTGTTGCAGCTATTTTGTTCCCAGCAAACTGTGGCCCTCCATTTGTAATTATTTCTCTAGGGAGGCCATAGCGTACAAGTAGATGGAGCAGGAACTGTATGACAAATTCTTCTGTAGCTCTGGGCAAGGCCTCTGCTTCAACCCACTTGGTGACGTATTCTGTTGCCACCAAAATGTATGTTTTCTGGTTTGATGGTGGGTTGATTGGTCCCATGAAATCAAGAGCCCAATGCTCAAATGGTTCAATGACTAGCTGTCGTTTCAAAAGCATCTCATCCGACTGACTAGGGCGTCCCGCTCTCTGGCAATTGTCACATGCTTGGACAAATTTCTTTGCATCTTTGAAAATTGTGGGCCAATAATACCCTGTGTGTAGTACTTTTATGTGCAGTCCTGCGATCAACGAAATGTCCACCACTTGGTTGGTCATGGCATGCTTTCAACATATCAAAAATTTCGTACTGTCGAACGCATCTCCTGATTTGCATGTCTGCCCCTGTGTGAAACAAATAGTCCCCAATGCAGGAAAATCTGGTACTTCGCTGAACAATCTGTTTTCACTCATTAGGGGTTAGATGCTTTGGTAACTTACCTACTGCTAGGTAATTGGCAACATCAGCATACCAGGGTGTTTGAACAACAACGACAAAGAGATTCTCATCTGGAAATTGATCTTCAACCGCTGCTGCATCAACTGGTTTTTGCATTCTTGAGAGGAAATCAGCTACCGGGTTTTCTTTCCCGGGTCGATCCTTGATTGTAATGTAAAATTCCTGCAATAAAATCAACCATCTAGTTATTCTGCCATTTGTGATAGGCTTGTTTGTTAAATATTTTGTAGCAGAATGATCTGTATACAAGATAACAAGATATCCAGTAATGTAATGTCTGAATTTATTGGCAGCATGTATAACATCTAGAAATTCTTTTTCAATGACAGTATAATTTAATTCAGCAGGGGATAGATTTTTGCTAATGTAATAGATTGCATATGGTTTTTTATCCTCCTCCCGTCCAAGGACCGCTATAATGGCTATGTCTGAGGAATCAGATGATATCTGGAATGGCAAATCCCAATTTGGTCCCCGAAGGATTGGGGCTGTAGATATGAGCTTCTTCAAATCGTTAAAGGCACGTTCACATTTTTCTGTCCAAAGAAAATCAATGTTGCCAGTTAGTGCATACAAGGGTGCAGCAATACGTGAATAATGTTCTATAAACCTTCTGTAGTAACGAGAGAATCCAAGAAAGCTACGTACCTCTGTTTGAGTAGTAGGAGTAGGAATAAGCAAAAGTATTTGGATTTTGGCTGGGTCTACCTGAATGCCAGCTGCTGAAATATAATGTCCTAAAATAAGTCCTTTCATCATCATCATGTTAGAGTCGGTCTAGTAGCCCTCCATCAGCGATCAAAGCTCTTTGCATTTGCATAGGTAGGTGTCTCATCAGTGTCATTTTTTGCATCCCATTAGGCATGCCATAACCCTGATGGAGGAGCTGGTGTCTTTTTCCCCCTCTTGGCATTGCTGGACCAAAGTTATTTCAGTCATTAAAATTTTTCAAGATTGTCTTGTCTTGTCTTGAGGTCAAATTCCTAGGTCTAGGGTTTTGGTCAAGTTTGTCTTCAAGGTCATGTCTCTGAAGGTCAATAAATGTTCAGCAAGCCAGAGGGATGATTTTAAAGGTGTTTCTTCGCAAATTTCAATCTTGTACAGTTAATTTTCACCTTGGATTTAAAAACTCTGTTTTTAAAGCCAAGGTTATTTTTCAATTTTTTTGTAAAAAATGATGAAATTTCAAAAACTTCCAAGGAAAGCATGTAACCCTGGCTCCCTTGCCAAGATCCCTCAGATGATATCCCTGCAAAAAGAATCGAGAAAAAGCATTAAATCAGTTAGTTTCAGGGCAAAGGAAACCAAAAAGTCAAGTCTTTAAAGTGTCAAAGGAAAAACATTAGAAAGTGGGTTGTGACATGAAATTTATTCAAAGCAAGGCTATAAATGCTCTATTTCCCTCCATCAAGCTTCATTGTGCATCGAAGTGATAGAGAAATCAGATTGCAAGAGCGTTTGAGTGAATTCGGTCAGTTTGGGAGAGGAGCGACCCGTCAAAATTGGTGTGCGACCCGTCAAGCGAGCGCAACTCGTCAGGGCACCTCTTCCAGTGCAAATTTTATACGGGCACGACCCGTCAGGTACGCGAGACCTGTTGGGTAGTGCATGGGACCCATCAGCGTTCCCTCTATACAGAACCGCCAGCAAGCTACTAAGGAATCACGAGTTGCTAAATTTTGCAAGGTAGGCCCTCAATCATGAAAAATTATTGCTTGCTACAGTTCAAGAAGATCATGATTGTATTTTTAAAGGTTTTCATTTCGCAAGTAAAAGTCTCCCTTGTGCTTTTGGGCTTGAAGTTGTCAAAATTGCTAGGGTTTATTATGATGTTTTGAGGTATCCCTTTTCTTTCCTATTGTCCACCTCCCATTACATATTCCTTATCATTTTATTTAAATTTCCCTTCCAAATTTGCTAAGAGCCTTAAACCCTACCCCTCTTCCCTAAAAAATAAAAACTCAAGCCCTAACCCTACCCCTCATTATGCCAATGTAAACAAATGTATATCATGATGCATATGCAATGATTTTTGCAATGTTTTTCCCTTAAATCCCTATTTTATATATTTATTCCCATTTTCCCTTTAGAAGTGCCCCTCCCCTAACATTCCCCTCATGTTCCTTGTCCCCTTGAAACAACATATAAATCAACATTTTACAGGCAGAAACAATAGTACATTTTGGCCACTCTGCTCCTTAAACAATGTCAGAAACTGAAACCTATGAGCAGAGTGATGACCAGGCATCAGCTTTAGAGATTGAGGTACAGAGGAGGCCTCATAAGGGTGGAAAGGGTGGTCATCACAGGAGAGAGGAGCCCACCTCTTTGACAGATTTATAGGCTTGTCCTATGGCAGTCTCATGTTTTCAGTACATGTCTTGCTATGAGTTTTGCGAGAAGATCTCTCGGATTCAGCACCATAGAGAGTTGGCTCGCCTATTTTTTTTACACTTGCATGATGGACATGTCAACCTTGCCAGGGTGGACTTTATTTTGACACCCGAGCTGATTGCACAGGCTACAGGGATACCTAATGTCGGGGAGATATGGAATAAGCGCAAGGTGTTGGACACTGTTCAAGTTGAGCCTTTTATTAGACCAGCATTCGTGAGACTATTGACAGGTGTGTTTCCATTCAGATTTCTTAGGCGTGAGTATGCTCCCATGATGAGGCTCATCATGTGCTATTTTACCTGTGAGGGTAGATTTTCACAAATATATTCGTACCATATCCACATATTGATGCACTTCACACGGGTACGGATGATGAATATCCCTATTTTCTTCTATCAGAACATTGAGAGGATGGTGTCCATAATGCAGAGGAAGAGCTCGGCATAGCAGTATAGGAGCCTTTACCATTATGGTTTGATTCAGCTTGTAGTATTACATCAGTTGGTTCAGCGAGGCATCTCATGGGAGGAGTTCATCTCTCGTGAACTTTTCACATCATCACCCCTGCCACATCCTGAGGTTGT
>APFE030066658.1:141277-188259 GCA_000404065.3 Pinus taeda
TTATTTACCTATTCTAGAAGATTCATGCATGAAATAGCAAACATTTAATGAATTGATTGGTTTCCTAGTTTATAGAGGCAAGTTGTTTTGACTGCCTAGTTTTTAGTGCTAAGTTTAGAAGTGGTTGAAACAGCTCCTAGGATAGTGAGCTCGACCCATGGAGGCAGGGAAAGAGGTTATATGATCTATATTATGTACTTTCTTTCTCATTTTCATGGTTGGACTCTTGAGGGAGAAGCTATCATTGTATTATTTCACTGTATCTCTGCAATTTTTGGCTAAGGAAGACCAGGGTTTTGCAGTCCTTTTTGGGATTCTTGTGGTTACATGTATTGATGGTGTGTTTCTCTATGTACCTGTAAGTGTGTTATGTGAATCATTTCCTTTATTTTCCTTCTGCACATTAAGCAAACAAAGTGTTAAAGTAAGAATTCATGACTGTCATGCTCTGCTTTTAAGTTTGTTTAATTTCAATGTTTTCTACTGTTTAAGGAGAATTCAAAGTTATTGTTTGCTCTCCTTAACTCCTCACCTGTCATCTAATCATCCACCTCAATCAAAGGCGTCAATACTGTCTCCTACCTCGCCCCAAAGAACCCCCTGCAGAAACTGTGTCCAATCCCCGCACCCAAAATTGCCATCCCCTCAATTTGCCACCAAAAACCCTAAAAACCCCAAATCAACCCTTTTGATCAGTTTACTAACCTAAAATCAGTATTACCCTATTGGTCATCTCATCCATTGAATATTTTACTGAGATTGACAGGAGAGAGCCTTCTCCTGCCCCATAGGGGTAGCTACAAGGCTAAATGGTTTGATGTTGCCTTGAGGTTTGCCTTTTTCAGCCTGAGGTGAAATTTCAAGCGCTAACACATCATATAACATTTTTCATGGCTTAAACAAAGCCTGGTAGCTATGCAATGTTGTAGGACTTTTTCTAGTGTGTCTAATGCTGGATCAAACTCATCTCCGTATGGAGTAAAATCGTCCATACATACTTCCAATCCTTCATTTATTAGATCTGCAAAAATGCTAAGGATAGCCCTTTGGAATGTGGAAGGGGCATTACATAAGCCAAAAGGTAAAACTCAATAGGTGAATGTTCCCCAAGGACAAGTAAAGGTAGTTTTGTCCTGATCTTCAAGGGCAATCTATATTTGGTTATACCCACTGAAGCCATCGAGGAAAGAAAAGAATTTCTTCCCTGCCAAAGTGTCCAATACTTGGTCGATGAATGGGAGAGGAATGTGATCTTTTTGCGTTGCTTTATTTAACTCCCTGTAGTCCATGCAGATTCTCCACTTCCCATTCTTCTTTGGTACTACCACAAGCGGAGAGACCCATTTACTATCAGAGATAGGGTAGATGAAGTTAACATCTAAAAGTTTTTGAAGCTCGGATTTTACTACTTCTTTTAGATGAGGATTTAGTCTTCTCTAGGGCTGCCTAACAGGTCTTGCATCATTTTCTATGTAGATGTGGCGTGTACATAATTGAGGGTCAATTCCTTTCATATCAGGGTAATCCCATGCAAATGCTTCTTTATATTTCCTTAAGATATGGATGAGCTTTGTTTCTTGTTCGGGTGCAAGGTCAGCGTTAATGTTTAAGGTTTTTCCAGGTTCAATTTCCACAATTTTACTATGTGCAACTGAAGTGACATGGATTATGTGACCATGTGTATCTTTCAGAGGTTCCTCTTCTACTTCGTTATCAAATGCTGCTTTTATCATATGACACTGGGTCTGAGATGTGAGTTCAGTTTGACTAATGAAATTACTGATGGCATCATCTTCTGTTTGGTCTTTGAACTCGAGTGCTTCTTGTATCGTTAATGGAGATCTAATGTTATGAGTAAGATATGATACAGGGTGCCTATTAGTTTTAACTATTGTGATGCTTAGCTGCGCTGGGGGATATAATACTAAATTTTTGATATCCGCCCCCTTGGTTATGATCATGTTCCCTTGCCGACAACCGATATAGGCATCAGCGGTAGCGAGCCAAGGTCTTCCTAAGATCAATGGATGTCCATCAAGTTGGGTTTTAGGATTTATTATCAGAAAATCAGTTGGGTATTCCCAGGAGTCAACCGAAACCATGACATCATGTAGTATGCCTTCCGGCCTCACCACAGATCGATCAGCGAACTCTAGCAGAGTGGAGGTGGGTTCTGCAGATGTAATGCCTAGCTTTTGACAAGTAGCGGTTGTCAATATGTTGATTGCAGCCCCAAGATCAACTAAGGCACTGGGCAAGGTTTGACCGTGAATTTGAACAATTACTATTGGGTTTCCTGGGTTTTCATACTTAATGGGTGTTTCCTTTCCTGATAATAGGTCAAATAAAGTGCCGACTACTTGAACTCTTGGATTATCTATTATATTCCTCCTTGGTCTTTTTATGCACAATTCTTTAATAGTTTTTGTGTATATCGGGATGTCTTGAATGACCCGGAGGAATGGAATTTTTATGTACAAATTTTGTAATTCTCCCAGAATGTCAAAATTAGGTTGTTGTATAGGTCGAGGTATGACTAATTGTTCTGGGAACGGGGGAGAGGATGTGGTTGCTTGATTATGAATTTGTTGTCTATTCACATCCTCCTCTTGTGACAGATGTTCTATAGGTAACTGATCTTCAATCTGAACTGTTTTATTTCCCTCAGTTTGGATAATACGCCCAGATCTTAGCTGAAGATCATTGCACTCCCTTAGATCGGGTCCTTCTTCTGGTGTTTCTAAAATTTGGAGAGCTTGGAACGGTTTGTTATTTGGATTGGGATTGGGCTGGGCTGGGAGTTGGGGTCTCAGATTAGATTGGGGATTTTGCTGTAAAGCTGGCAGTGTAGGTTGAGGGAGAGGAATATTTCCTACTAGCTGCTGTGTTGGCCTCTGTCAGTTAGTCTGCTAGACTGAGATTTGTGAAGTGGGGGGAGTCCATTGTGGTGGGTATGGGTTGTTTTGCCAGTATGGTGGGGGATAAGGAGGATTCGACCAACCAGATTGGCTTGTCTGATTTAGCCACGGGTTCGCAGAAGGATATGACTGTGATGACCAGTTTGGAAATGGGGGCTGAAACTGACTTTGCCATGTATTATACTGTTGAGTATTGTAATGCGGATACTGAAAAGAAGAAGATGGGTCTGAAAACATACCAGTTTGTCGCGGCTGCCACTAACGACGCTGGTTGAGTAAATATACTACTTCTGGTTCTTCTTCTACTTCCTTATATACTGCTTTCAGTCCAGGTAATGAGGGACAACTTTCTATAGAGTGATCCCTTGTACAGATGGCACATTTCTGGACTGTATCTAGTGGACACTCCTTATGGCTATGCTTCTTCCTGCATCTGGGGCAGAAGATTGCCAAATTCTATTCTACCTCCATTTGCTTTTGCTTGGCCTGCAAAACATCCAATTATGTAGTTAGTGTTCCTAGTATATCAGTTTTAAAATTTTCAAATAAATTTCCAATTTCCACACGTGTTACTCCTTCTAATGGAATCTTTTTTTCTCTTACAAACCGATCATGTTCTGCTGGTTTGATTCGTGTACTGCCTCTCAAACTCCTAATGCATAAATCAATTATGTCAGCAAAACTTTCCTGATAAATATCCCCTTTCCCCATAATGTTTAATGTTTCAATCCATTGCTCTTTCATGCCCCTTATTAATGTTGTTTTCAACACGTTATCAGGCAAAGGCAGTGATGCATAGGGAGATCTTTGTATATTATACTGGAAACGTTCCACATATTCTTCTAATGTTTCATTTGGTCTAGCTATCATCTAAAATATTTCATCTTTTAGTTCTCTAGACCTACAATAGTCTTGATATTTTTTTAAAAAGGATTCTTTCATTTGTTCCCAGTTATTTATAACCCCACCACCTAATCCCATAAACCATCTTAAAGCAGCCCCTTTCAGAGTAGAGGGGAACAACTTTAGTTTCTGGGGGTCAGTGGTGTAATCATATCCCCTACACAGTACATAAAATTCAAATAAAAATGCATTCGGATCCTCCGATGTAAGCCCGTGAAATGTAGGGATATGTTGAAGGGGGATTGCTTTCATGGGGGCATTTGCTGTGGAATCCACTATGGGGTATTGTAATGTAGAGGTTTGGGTGTTTAGTGAATTTTGAGCCATTGGGTCAAATATGTGCCAATAACCTTCCGGAATATCTAAGAGGGTATTCTTAGGTTGAGAGGGAATGGCTTTGATAGGAACAATTTTAATAGCACTTCCTCTATCTGAGATTTTTATCTGATGGGATTGGGTCCCTTCAATAATAATTTTTGTCGCACTCCCTTTGCCTGGGCTATTCAATGGCTGAATTATCCTAAGAGGAGATCTCGGCTCCTCAGTCTCCCCTGTTTCCCCTTCGCCTTCACAAATATTACTGAAATTCCCTTCTTGCAATCGTTCTGGAATAGAATTTTCAATTTCTTGAAAGTCCTATTTGTCAGTTTGTCTATGTGCCTCAGCGAAGGCTATAGATGGTGAACCTGTGGCCTGAAGGGAACTAGTAGGCTGTTTGGAAATAACTTTCCTGGGTCCTACTGAAGGCTGAGATTCGGCTTTCTTATAGATTTCGTCTATGAAGGTTGATCGACCAAGGGTCACCGACCCCTTAGCTTTTTCTAGCTTTGGCAAAGGTTTGGAATTTTTCTCCGGCTTTTTCTGCTTAGTCATGCATTCAATTTAACTACTAAATCCTTCTTAAGCAGATAGTAGTAAATCTGCAGGAAAGCGGGCAAAGGAGCAGGGCTTTTACATGCTCCGTACGTAGGTTCTTACCTTCCGTTTTCAAAACCCAATTCTTTCCTAGCAGGTTCGTACACTACCCTGAAAACAACAAATGGCTACACTCTTTCCCCGGCAACAGCGCCAAAATGTAGAGCTATAAAAAGGGTCTCTTTCACCTCTTGTTACCTCACATTAATATATAAATCCGGGAATGTCTCGTTATTTCAAAGAGTGTCTCGGTCTGAGGTGTAGCACTTGTCAGAGTAATGCTCATAGTCCAACTGATTAAAACTACAAAAGTAAATTGATGCGAGTCTAACTACTTCAAAAGGCTAACTCACACAAAGCAATGCATCAGTCAAAGGTTCGGTAGCAATAACCCATCCTTTTCGTAACTGGTGAGAACAGGTATAAGGTTTGGGAGCCAGGTAGCAGATGCTGACGCTCACTACAGCCTGAGATCATCCTTAATAAATAGAAATGAAGTGGCAAGTAAAGGGAATAGCAATGAAATAAAACAACACATCAGTCAAGGGTTCGATAAATGAAATGGAACAACAACTAAAATGGAATAGTAATTCAGAAATGAAACATCAACTAAAATGGAACAATAATTCAGAAATGAGCAGTAACCAAGTTCGTCAAGCTGTAACTCTATTTAATCACTCCAATCAAAACATCAATCCTTCGCTCTTAAAAGATGTACACATACTATGGAACAACACTACCTATGGATCCAAGATGAAATAATATTAAAACCATATAAACACAACGTGCTTAATCTGACTCTGTTATCGCTCTAAATAGAAGCATACGATTGCATCTCAAGATGAAAACAACAACACCCAAGGATTCAATAACTATGTGAAATCAGACTCTTCAAGATAAATGTTGTAATGCTAAAGCACAATCGCATAAAACTCTGTAATGGAAGGACCGTGTCCTGTAGAGATTAACCAACACTTAAAGAATTGGTAACATGATGCAGCGCCAATACAAGACTTTTGTTTGCAGGAGCATTAAATGAATTGAACACAACAGAGCATGTAATATAAATGTTCTTAAAACACAACAGATTACTAGATCACATCGATAAACAAACCACACAGAAACCACGCGTAATGGTATAAGAGAAAGTGTCCTCCAGGGCCGGGCCGTTAGCCTCCAGGGGTACATCGCTTAAGATTGATCCAGGCTCAAGGATAAAAGAGTAACCAAGTCTGTATTAATGCATGAAGTAGAATTACAGTAACTCAAGTCTTTAACAGAACATAAATATCATAGTCTTGATCTTTCTTAAAAGAAATTACATAAAAAGTCCTCCCTCTAGCTAACAACGCTATCCCTTATATAAGGATGATGACGGAGATATCTAGATGCAGAAATAGATAAAATAGCGATCCCTCAGGATCTAAGATCCTGAGGGATTCGCAGAATCGTTATTCCTGAGTCACTTCTTTCCTTTTCTGCTCCGAGCTGGTATCTCTGCTTCCTTCCCTGGGTTGGTCTGTTTTGATCTGGTTTGCACGCGGTCTCCCGTCAAAGGGACAACAGTTAGTTCATCCTTTTTTTTTCCTTTGGGATGGATATTTTCCGTTTTTCCTCCCTCCTGCACATAGGAATGACAATTATCAGCGTTTCCTATTAATCTCACGTGTTTCGTTATAAATCCTCATTATTGTCTAAGTTTCTAATGCAAAATGCTTATAAGTTCTAATGAAAAGATACTGAAATAACCATTGAAACATACCTTCTTTGATACTCCACACCCGGGTTGGGGAACTGCGCGATGAGGAAACTGCGTGGAACGAGGAGATATCATAGAGGGTACACAAGCGGGAACAAGTTTTCCCTACCGAGGATAAAACCACGCAGATTAGCCAGAAAGTGACCTTCAAAGTCACTATTCATGATTTGACAACAAAAAAATGGCCAAATGGAGTGGGGGGGCGACATTTAAGATGAAATTTATGGGCAAGATCCTTGAAAATTTGCTGCCATTCTAGCATTAATGAACCGATTTTGTGGGGAACAATCCAATTTGAATTCAAAATGGCCTATAAATTACATGTGGTTTCCCAAGGAAGAACACTTGGCATTTTAAGCATTGAGCTGTTAACCTCTCAGATGCGTATGAACCGTGAATTCTTTGAAGCTCTGATAGCGAGTTCAGCGTTTGAGAAATTTTTGAAGGAGACACAAGAATTGTTGAATAGCGTCATGTCGATAACGACAGAAACTGTAGATATTGGGGAAGCAGTGATAGTTGAAGGGGTTGTGCCAGTGGTTGTTATGGAAGCAAAGGGAGCTGCTCCAGAGGTTGCAGAGATACCAGCTGAAGTCCCCAAGTCACCACAGTCACCTAGATGAGGGCCTACCCTGACCCAAGAGAGTGTGAAAATCAAGAAAGGAAAGAAGGTCGTGACACTGCAGCTGGTGCGCATGTCACCTAGGTGAACCTTGCCAAAGGAAAAGTCCACCACACAAGAAAAGGGAAAAAAAATTAACCTAGAACCGAAGGAGGAAGAAATTGAGGATATCCAAATGGACGATGAGGATCTTAGGATAGAAACGGAGGAAGTTGAAGTTGAGGGGTCTAACTCCATTACTAAATTTCCTGAGTATGTCGCTCCGTGCAAGGGCAAGGTCAAGGTGCCTAAGGACATTGACGAGAGCAAGGTCACCTTGTACACACCTCTGCTACCAGACCAGATTATTTTTGAAGGACAGTGCTTGGGGTGGATTCCAATGTTGAAATTGGAGGACTAGGACTTAGCTGACACTGAGTGATTCCCTCACTTGGCGACAGACCAGCTGATGCACTGCATTCTCCATTAAGACCATCGAGATGACCGTGTTGGAACTGTGGAAGTGGCTCAAAGGTGTGGATAAGGCAAGCTTTCTCAACTTTCTATGGGTGTCGCACTATAATCACACACCCATTACCTTGCTGGTTATCAAGCAGTTGTTGTGCTTTGATACATGATGGGTGTTTGTGGCTAGAGGAGTTGATACCCATCACTAATAGATTGATCCATAGGATCATGAGGCTTCCATAATCAGGAGAGAATCCAGCTATGATGTTTGGTGGAAAGGCGAGCAAACTAGCCCTTGCAGAGGCCATGGAGAAGAAGTTTGGATTAGTAAAGAAGTCGTGTGGCTATGCTATTACAATTATTTCTGACCCTACGGTCAAAGTGGCCACGCAGATTTTTGTTGGGAAGGTCATGTGGAAGTGTCGCTCTGACGAAGTACCAGTGCCCGTCATGGCTCTAGTAGCCCAATGCACGAAGGGAGTTAAGTTTGATTGGGCACACTACCTCTGCGGTGATTTCCTCGCGAACTACCACGAGGCACAGGATCTCAGCAAGACCTTCCACTATGCGTGGCTCTTGCTGTCCATCGTGCTGGTAGCCTGGGAGCTACTCGAAGACATTCAATTTCCCTTGGTCACGTTGGACATGCCTGAGGCCATGAAGTACGCTTCGCTATGGGCGACTAAGGATCCTCAGCGGATCAATGACAACAAGGTCTTTTAAATCTTGATGGAGATGAATGTGCACATGGCCATCAACCGTAAGCAGTGGTTGTCACCTACTGTATTTGATAAATTACAGTCGTATGCAAAATTTAAGGTTGATTTCCACCATGTATCCATAAGGAAACAGAAGGACCCCAAGCAAAAGTGGCATGAATTTCCCTACTTGGTGAAAGATGATGCAATTCAAGAGGTCATTGACAGCTGGCCAGCAGAATGGCATATTACCTCGGACTTGACTACAGGATCCAGGAAGACAACTGCGCAGCAGAAGAAGGATGAAGCCAAGCTCAAGATGGAGCAACTAGCTGAGAAAAGGGGAAAGAAGGTTGAGGATAAGGCTAAGGCAGACCACGCTGCCACACAGGAGACAGGTGGACAAACATGAGGAGATGAGCGCAGCTCTGAAAAAGAGAATTCGCCCTCCCCAGAGGAAGAGGAAGAAGAGGATGATCAGACAGAGCAGGGAGGAGCAGACTCGCAGATGCCTCCATTCCGTATCAAGCAGTCAAGGGGACAAGGAAAAGTAGGGCCGTGGAAGAATTCCAAGGCTAATAAGACATCCATGGACCTGATCACCCTAACATAGGGGGATCTTAACGACATTGGAGATATAGTGTGGGATGCCACCGTGGAACTGTTGTAGCAGTTTGAGCAGCAGCAATAGTAGGCATTGGGGGCCATTTAGGTGAATCTATGAGAGCTATAGATTCAGGCATCACAGACCAGCATGACATCCACCAGTTTGTCCATTAGTACTTCAGAAGCCGCCGAGAAGCTGCGCGCGAGGGACTCCCGAGCCACAGTGCTATTAGATGGATCACTGACAACAGAGACTGAAGCTGACAAGCCCACTATTAACGCCCTCAAGGGAGTAGGGTTAAACTTGGCCATTCTTCCTAGCAAGGCACTCCACCTGTTGCAGGATGAGGTGATCGTGAAATGGAGGGCCTGCAAACAACGCACTTTGTAGGTGATCAACGATAAAAAGATCAACAATACTCAGATGGGTGTGCAACGAGACTCTGCCATCACCTCCATAATGAAACTCTCTAACATGAATCAGTGCATGATTAAGGCCATGGAGGAAGCATGTTGAATGGTCGTGGAGTTGGCCATTCCTAAGAATGAGCAGGTAGATGTGCGTGTTCACAAACTCACTACAGGGGTGCGCGATTCCCACACGTAGTTGGCAAAGGTTCAACTGGAGTTGAACCTCCAAATTGCAGAGTTGTAGTTGAAGGCCTAGCCTTCAATTCTGCCAGAAGTCAAGGAGCAGCGCATGACTGTTATAACAGAGGCAATCATGGCAGTAGAACGTGTAGTGGCGGACTGCACAACGCTCTTTAAACAGTCGTTTGAAGTACTAACTAGCCTACAAGAAGACCCTAATGTGGACAAGCTGGAAGTAGAGGCACAAGAGCTACATCAGTGCTATAACGAGGTAAAAGGGACAACGTGTATTATCGCCCTCACACAGAGACTCATGAAGCTACAGGAGGCCAAGGCATTAAAGGAACAGGTAGATGCAGCTCAGCATAAAGAGGCAGTGCTGAAGGCACGCTTGAAGCCCTAGTTGGAGGAGGCCTACTTGACTATGGCCTTCATTGAAGGCAAGCTGGTTAGTTTGCAGGAGACTCAGCAGAAGCTTCAAGTTGATAGTGCAGGGCCAGCGACAAAGCGTTAGTTAAGGAAATAAAGCAGGCAGTCGCACAGTGCACGGCTGAGGTAGCAATCGTAGAGGTCGAGCTGGGGCATCTTCATGCTAAGATCTCCATGCCTACAGAGTGAATCGAGGGAGAGTCACCAAGTTTGTGTTGGGAGCCTATTGGGAACGGGTTCCCCCAAGAGTTAGTTTTGGGGCTAAAAGCCCATGTTTTGGGGCAAAAAGCCAAAATTTTGTAATAAACATGAAAATTCTCCGCATTTTGTGGTCGCAAAGTGCGAAGATGTCAAGAGTCATAGAGGGTTGTCCACCCTTGCTTTGTAAAGTTTCATGTTGGTTGTAAAGATCTACCCATGGTTCGCATACCATGGGATTGTTTAGAAATGGAGTCTTAGAAGAATCTAAGGAAGGAAGAGAAGTAGTAATAGTAGAAAGAGTTTGTGGGTAAGCAGTCCTAAGTGTTATCGGGTCTTAGCATAGGTAGAGGCTCTGCAGGTGAGTGCGCATAAGCTTAGGGTGGAAGTCTGCAGTTGAGTGCACGAACCCTGCAACTATGTGTGCAGGGTGGATAGAGTATGTACTGAACTTGCGATGCCAATAAAGAGAAGTATTCTGCAAATCATTGTGTATCTTGTCTTTGTTTAATGCATCCGATTATATTATGTTACGATCTGGGTTTACATTATAATGCTTATTTGATGCGCGAATGTATTTGATTATATCTATTAATTGAACGCGAGCAAGAATATAGGTTTACACGAAGATAACTATAAATGCATGTTAGATTAGGTAACACTTAAGATAACTTGGGAACTTATACAGTAATGTAGCCAGAGGGGTGCGTAAGTGCCTAGACGTATGGTTAGGACTTCGAAGGTTAGTTAGATACCTTCGCAGAGGTACTGAAGGATAGAAGAGAAGGAACATCGATAAGCCCTAAAGGCTTATCGATCTGCACGAAGGCAGGATTAGGAAGTGTAGATCGACATCACAACCATCTCAGGGTGAGGAAACTTGGTTCCTACATCCCCCCATATTGCTTCAGGTGAGACTTTGGTCCAAGCTCTATAGGTTGATGCCGAAAGGGTTAGTAGTGTAGGGATTTCTTGGCTGATTAACACTGAACCTGGGTTAGGGCCCATCAAGCCAACAACCTTCAAATAGAGTATCAGATTAGGTCACTGCTAATCTATTCTTTGAGCTAGTGTGGGTACACTTTGGGATTCCATAGTCCATTGTCTCAGATCAGGATAGCAGATTCATAAGTGCATTTTGGTCATGTCTCTGGTCGATGGTGGATACCGAGTTACTAAGTCCACAACTTCCACCCCCAAACTGATGGCTAAACAGAGGTCATAAACATGATGATTGTATACATTATGTGCATGTACAACTTGAATCATCCACGCACATGGGATGAAAGCATCCCCTATGTCCAGCATAGCTACAACAGAGCTCTCCATAGCTCAATAGGCCATAACCCCTATCAGTTAAGGTTGGGATTTTAGCCATTATGTCCCATTTATGTGGCCATACCATTTGTATCCACTCAGGTAGTTTCGACTCACGTCCAGTCTGAAGTTGACATGACTAACAACTTCATTGAGCGCATTTAACACATCTACCATCAGGTCCATGGTATATTGGACAAAGCCAATTCTAAGTACAAACAACACCATGATCAACATCGAGTGTAGCACAATTTCAAGCTAGGTAGCAACGTTTTGCTACATTTGTAAAAGGAGCACCTAGCTAGACTGCATCGCAAGCCTTGCCCACTCCAATATTGGCCATACGCCATCACCAATGATGTAGGGGACAGTGCCTTTGAACTCAACATTCCTCCTTTCCTTGGTCTGCACCGAGTGTTCAATGTAGACCATATTTGGCCATACTTTCCACCATTGTTGGACACACCCAACATTGTATAAAAACTCACACCAATTGTTGGATTAAGGGGGCCTGACCTAGGTTCAGAGTTATTCACTCCATCCAACAAAACCCTAACTATTGTCCTTTTCAGAAAAAACTTGCGTAGTGCAGGCTCCAGTCTCACCCGAAGCAGTATTGAGGGATGCTAGAACTAGGTTTCTGCATCTAGAGGCATATGTGATGGTTTTCCTAAGGTTCTTATAGCTTAGATCTGCCTTCATGTAGACCTATTCCTTCCGACTGACAGTTATTTCAATTCTACCAAAAAGACCTTCCAACCTTTGCGAAGGTACTTGATTGTACTTAACATGCATAAAAGACACAGATTCACTACTTTTGTGCAATAAACAATACAGTATGAAGCATTTATGAGTTGGATCTACCTTCACGTAGATCTATCCTTTCCTAGTAGTTAACTACATGAAATTTATTTAAAAACCTCCCAAGCTTCGCGAAGGTGGTCAATTATACTTATTATGCATAAATATTACAGATCTATCCGTTTTGCACAGAGATAAAGCATTAATTCACATAAAACAGATTACAGGGTGAAGATGCATAAACTTAAATAGAAGTAAATAAACAAACCACAGATACACATATTCAGCTCAAAACAATCTTTATTAAGATGTAATCATTCATATACAGACTCCTTATCCCTACGCACCCAACTTCTGGGGCCCGCGCACTTAGCTGCAGACTTACCAAGGTATCCGCGCACTCAGCTGCAGGAGCTTTCCCCTTTTACCTAAGTACATGAAACAAAACTTTAACTCTTACTTAGCTTCACACTCCACTTCCATATTCCACAAAGTCTTTACGTTCTTTAACAAAACGTATTAGAAAAATTGACTTAACTATAAAAAATTTACGCTAGGGACCCTATACCAATTGGCCCCCAACACAGATATGGTTTCTCGCCCTCGAGTCAATTAGTTTCCTTCTCCACTTTGTGGTGGAGATCGCTAAACTCCATCTTCAGTACTTCAAGGTCCACTATGCTTTGTACTATGGTGTGCTTCACTTCTTCGACCAGCTTCTCTGTAGTTGGCCCCTCCATTACAAGGAACATGGTCCTTTGTGTTTTTTGAAAGTCTTCAGCTTATCCTTAATAGCCAGAGAAATATGGCTTGCTTCCTCTGTTCATAGTTGAATTCTAGCCTTCAAAACTGATTCTTTGCATTGCAGCTCCCCAACCTATGCCTGGAGCAGCTTCCCTTCCTGTAAGTGTGTGAAGCAGTGAACTAGAGCCAAAGTGCATGCAGTCTCCCTGACCTCTTCATACTTTTGTTGTGCTTCTTAGATCTTTGTACGCAGTCTTTGGAGGTTTGGGTCCTCCTGCAAATTGGTCCACAACTCCATAACGCTTTCAAAAACATGATGGCATCTTGTTACTGCAGTATCCAATGTAGACATATGATCCCTGATGATTGTGCCACGCTACTCCCTGACCTTTGGTGGATTAGTCGACTATAGTTTCAACTGTAGTTCTAACACCTACATCTAAAAATCAAAAGTAACTCTGCTATCTCATCCTTAGACTCTCACACTGTAGCAACCGGTGTCTGAATCTTTTTCATTGATGTCACATCCTATGGAATGTGTAACTCTAGTACTGAATTACATGTTTATGTAATTACGACTTCCAGGCTTTGACTTTGCACTGCTAGTTCTTCTTTTTCTTTAAGAGCCTGAGCCTTCTTAGTGAAGATCTATTCATTGTTCAATTTAACTTTGTTGATTACTAAGAGAGCGCGCTGCTTTCTAATCCTAAGCTCATCCGAGACCCCTTGATGAAGCATGTGGAGGGTCTGAAGTGTTAGCATGGCTAAATTCAAACCCACGCCTTTGATCATTCCAAGTTGGGTGTCGTATTCCTTTGATTCTGCATGTAATGTACCTTCTGGCAAGGGAATGACTTTGACATCTAGAGTCCATTCTGTTTCCAACACACTCTCACTCGCTTGTTGCAAGCTCACTTGAACCTTGCTTGCATGTCCTACACTTGACTGAATTCTACTTGCTTGAATATGCAACTTGCACAGATCCTTCTAGATGCTCCCTAGTGTCGGCATGTATTGCTGCTCAAATTGAGTCCACAAATTTGTCATTGTATCGCGGACCTTATCCCAATTATCATCCAAGTCCCCCTCATTGAGGACCATTGGATCTGCATGTGCCTATTTATCTGACTTTTTCTTTTTCCTGGGTCTTGAGGTTGTCTCCTTGGTCTACATCTACAATTTGAAGGGATTTCTTTTCTCGTCCCCTCCATTTCCTCCCTTCTCGGATAATTCCTTTTCTTCAGTATGTTGGGAAGCCTATGCTTCAACTTCCACTGTGTCTAATTTTTCAGCGCGCTCTTTCTCAGCACGCTCTTTTTCAGCAGCAACGCCTTTTATCTTTTGAGTGGCCCTCTCGTGTGCTACTCCTTTCTCTGCTTCCTTCTTCCTCTGATCAATTTTTGTCTGCGTGGAGGAGCTCTCTCCTCCTTTACTGGTTCTTATGCCAAGGTCTATGGGCTCCTGCCACTCCACTGGCCATAGTCCCATGATTTCTTGCACATCGACCTCTGTAACTAAAGATGGCAACTTGTGCCATATCTTCTTAGGCTCTTGCCTCACACGAATGGATACATTATGAAAGTTGGCCTTAAATTCCATGAAGACCCACAACTACTCAAACAAAGTTAGAAATAACCTTGGATTCTGACTTATCATTGTATAGAGGTCCATCTCAACCAGTATCTAGAAGACTTTCAACTCCGTGATCCTCTCGGGATCCTTCGTTGCCCACAGTGAACCGAACTTCGTTGCCTTCAGCAACTCCTAAACCTATGGAGGGAGCTGACTATCCTCCGGTAGTCACCATGCAACTAGTACAATTAGCAGTAGGAGCGAGGCACAGTGAAATGCCTTTCTTTCCTCCTGTGCTTCATGACAATTTGCTAAAAACTCCTTGCAGAGGTACTGCGCCTAGTTGTACTGCACCCCTTTTGTGCACTGTGCAACGAAGGAAATCACTAGTGTCGAAACATTGTCTGTGCGCCATATTCTCATGATCTTCCCAGCCAAAAAATGAGCTGCAAAATACACTGCTTGGTCTGTAATAGAGTGGGTGGAGTACCTGTGTGACTCTTGACTAGCCCAAACTCAGTTTTCACTCTATCTGCAAGCTCCTTCTCTTTGCTCTTACCTCCAAACTCCTTGGCTAGGTCCACCCCTTTATAGGGAAAATTCATAATTCTATGGATCAACATGTTTGTTATGGGATGGGTTCACCTAACCACAAACACCAATCATGCACCAGCATGAAGAACTAGCACACACAGATAATATTGATACTTGATCAGTGGAAGTGTGGCACACACAACATATGCAGCAGTCCAGCCTGCTCGATGCCTTTCACCCATTTCATCAGTTGCAGCCTTGTGACCCTAGTCTCTTCATAGTAAATCTTGTTCATGTATTGATTGGTGTCCAAATGAGGAAATCTCCCATGGTTGGAGAGATCCCAATCCTCCAGCTTTAACACCAGGATACGCACTAAGAGCACACCTTCAAAACTACTTCTTCTAGATTAGTGGTGTAGAGACCATGAATTTTACTGAATCTAGGTCTTTCATTACCATTTCTTTTCCTTTTCATAGAGGGATATATGTCAGGTTCCTAATGAGAGGCTCACCCTCATCAACATCCAATTCCTCCACTCCATTGCGGAGTTCCTCTGTGTCCAAATCCATGGGTTCCTCCAGATGCTTTTCCTTGTCCTTTCTTTCTTTTTTTCTGACCCTCTACGGGGTTCTTCCTTAGTGACTGCCTCACCAGTACAGTTTGTGGTTTCTTTTGCTTCTCCTTAGTAGTTGATTGCTTCGGCCTAGGTGATCACGACACCATAGGCACAGAGGGCGTGGCTTCCATTGATGCAATTTCAGAAGTTTCCTCTTAAGAGACAATGTCTTCAAAACTTACTGGCTTGGACATTTTCTCAAGGATAATCTTCTGGTTCCACTCAGGTAGTCTTGCAAATGTCGGGCTTGAGACTAAATCATCCCAAACCTACTGATTCATATAGCAGGAACAAGAGGGATTATACCAATCTTCTAGAAAGAAAAGTGTTCTTCGGTAGGCCAGCATGCCAAATTTATAAGCAATTTTGAATTCAAATCCGACCATTCCCTCTATTTTCTTATCATAAATGCATCTTTAGCTGTAGATCTCCAAATATTTTCACCATAAATGTCGCATACTCGCTCCTCCTAATGGGATTTTTTCTATCAAATCATGAACAATGACTACAATGACTAATTTTGGACCCACCTGTGCAACATCGACCCCCATGGTGCAACTCATCCATCGCATATTTTGTTGTTGCAGCTTCATTTGTCGTACCACTTGCATCCCTAGTGGAGCCTCCTTATTGCATTTTCCTCTTCTTTGGGTAGTGTAGTTTATAGTCCCACTCTCCCTTGCAACTGCCTGGAGTGCTAATATTGTCCTACTACCATGTGGTCATTGCACAGGGGAAGGATCCCCTATATACAACTTCAATCAACTTCCTTTCACCCTTCTAGGGAATAATTCAAAATTTAGCTTCACGAGCTGAATTGTTGCACCCTCCGTGATTTCCTTGACTACATACAGTCCCAAACAGTGCACCTGAAATTTACACGAGCACTTTGTGAACTTACTGTCATAGAGTAGAACCAAATCATTCACCCTGAAAATGCGCAACTTAATATGCCTATCATGTCAGGCCTTCTCACGTTCCTTTTGTACTTGCTTATGAAATCTTGCAAGAAACTGATCTTCTTCCAACTCCATCAATTGCGCGAGACATTCCTTCAAGGTCTCGTGATCTGTCATCTTTTTCAAAGTTGCAATGCACATGCTTGGCACAATGTGTTCCACGGGCATCACCTCCTTGATCCCATAGACAAATCTAAATGGAGTTTGGCATGTCAAATTCTTGCACGTCGTTCTATATGCCCATAGGACCATTGGTATGCACACATCCCAGTTGTTCCCCTTCGCATTATAGACCTTTTTCAACACATTCTCCATAATCTTATTGAACGCTTCCATTATACCATTAGCTTGGGGATGATAGGGTGCACCCTTTTGACAGTAGACCTGGAATTCTTCGAGCATCGCACTGATTGTTTCATTCAGGAAATGCATACCCCTATCACCCATCAATATCTTAGGGCACCCACACTGTGTTAAGACATATTCAAACAAGAACTTTGCAGTTGTGGCAACAGTACAATCCTTCATTGGCTGCACTTCCACCCATCTGGTCAAGTACTCTATTGTGGTATTAATGTACCGTGCACCTGTCTTCCTTTCGGGTGGTTGTATCAAATCCACAAATTCAATTACCCATTTGTCAAATACTTGTAACAAAACCTGAGGATTTAAGGGAAATTCATCTCCTCACGAAGGCTTTCTCGTCCATTGATAATCATTGCAGGCCTTGTAGTATGCTTTAGAATCCTTATGCAATGTCGACCACCATAATCCTGCGCCCAAAATCTTTTGCTTGGTCACCCTACCAGTATAGTGTCCTCCTGCCACTCCTCCATGTGCTTCAACGAGGATACTAGCATGCTCAAACTCTAGAACATATCGACGCAATATTTAATCTATTCCCATCTTATACAAATGTCCCACTATAACAGAAAAGTCAGCAGTGCAGACCACCAATTCCTTCTTCTGTTGAGTAGAATATCGTTCCAGAGTTGTTCTAGTAGTCATAAACTAAATTATATCTACAAAATGATCGTCTGCAATGTGCACAACAAAGAGTTTCACATCTGACAATCTTTCCTCCAAATTGGTTGGTTCTTCACCTATCTCAATCTAGCTTAGGTGATCTAGTCCTGCATTCAACCATCCAAGCTTCACTATTACTTCAAAGACATACTCTTGGAATAACAACAACTAGCGAAAGATTTTCCCCTCCAACACAGGCTTGTTGACTAGGTACTTAAGAGCAGAGTGATTTGTGTACATTTTGAAGTGTGCACCCAACAAACAATGCCGAAACTTTTGCAGTGTGTAGACCATCTCCATCCCTTCATGCTTTGTAGTGGGATAGTTCTTTTCAACTTTTGATAGTTTCCTACTTGTGAATGCTACTGGATGATCAATATCACCTTTTCTAGGCTAGGTCAATACCACACCCAATGCAATACATGAGGCATCTACATGCACATGGAATTATTTCTTCCAATTCGGAAATACTAAGATGGGCACAGTCACCATATTTTCCTTTAACACATCTAGGCTCTGTTGATACTGCTCATACCAACAAAAAGTTGCATCCTTCTTTTAGAGTTTCTCCATTGGCATAGTTATCTGGGCATAAGACCTGATAAAATTCCTATAGTAGCTTGTGTGGCCCAATGTTTCACGCAACTGCTTCACATTCTTGGGAGCTTCTAAATTCACAATCACTTCTATCTTCATAGGGTCCACCATCAATCCCTGCTTGCATACTACATGGCCTAGTAGAATTCCAAAAGGCACACAGAATATACATTTCTTCAAGTTCAACATGATCTGGTATCTACGACATGTATCCAGCATCAGGCATAGAATTGTAACATGGCACTTTACCAATCCAAACATAGTCCAATCATCAAAATATACCTCCAAGAATTTATGAATAAATTCCTTAAACACCACGATTACTACCCTGGATAATATCATGGGTGCATTCTTTAGCCCTAATAGCATTACTGTATACTTAAAGCAACCTTACTCCATCGCGAAGGTTGTCTTGTTGCAATCCTCTAACTTAATCTTAATCTAATGGTATCTTGAGAACCCATCAATGAATGAATAAGCCTCTTGTCCTCCAAAATTCTCTAACAATTCATATGTAAATGGTGTCGGAAACGGATCATGTAGAAATTTTGAATAATTTAACACATATTCAATGGAGATTATCCTGATCATGTACTATTGCGGAAAACATACACAATAAATAAGCTCCTCTACGTTGATCATCAATATAGCAGCATCAATAACAATAAAACATCAAGAGCATTCACACATTAACACAGTATGTATCCCGGGGAAAGCATCTCGCTAAAAACCCCAACTATCTGTATATTAATGATTGAGTCATGTAACATTACACAGCATAATACTTCTCACAAGTATCTCCACCTCTGTTACGCACAATACAGCTCAGATCTGAATCAATCACTGGCTCAAATCTCCTTCGCTGCTTGCCTGCCTCCGCTGCTCAATACCTGCTCAAGAACTAATGATAATTCCAAGGCAACCACGTCTTTACTTGGAAAAATCACGTGAGCACAAGCTACAATGTGGGCAAATACGTGGGCAAACTCATTGGCATAATCAATCCCTTGATTGTGCAAGATCTGATGCACAACTATAGTCACAACTAATAGCAATCTGATTCTCTAACACCTGTCCCTGCTGAACTGAACATGCACTGACATGCAACTGAGTTAACTGATGTATTCATTAGTTGTATTATGAGTTAATAACGTGTGAATTAATTAATAACTAATTCACCCAACTCATCTCTAGTCTATTTTCCAGTTAGACTAAATACAACCAGTTTAACAAAGCTAAACTGAACACAACTCCATCAACTGCACCTCCAGTCCACTAAACTCAACTCACTTGAGTTCTAACTGAAGTCATGCATGCAAAAACTAAACAACCCATAAGAAAACCGTATTTCCTTCTGACAGCTGCATGTACCACATCCGTAGCCCAAACTGAAGTGCTCCAAGAGAATAAGACAAAGTTTATAGTCTAAATATTATTATGAGCTAATAATATTTGACTGTTCTATATTTAGACTGAGCAGTCACTCCGCTGTGGTGTCACTCCGCTGTGGTCTAAAAATAGAAGTCCATCTATTTTTTCCAACTTGATCAATCATCCATAAACAACAACCTGCAATCCATAGACATGATCCATATGTCTAAAAATAGACATAGTCTAATAATAGACTTGCGGCAAAAATAGCCTGCGGGCCACTTAGTGAAGGCGACTCTTTTCACTAAGCTCCATCATCTTGTTGCAATCTCAACAGGCTCCCAGTGTCAACAATGAAATGCATCGACAAACCCTTCCCCCACATATGTGAGTGGAAAAGGCGCTCCCCCTCCTCTGGATCTTTGGGCTCATTCTTCTAGCTCTTGGTGGTGGCAACAATGACGTTGGGCTCTGCATCAATGATCTCCTTCCCCTTTCCATTCCCCTTGTCGGGTTCTAATTCAAGGTCATAACATGCACCTGATTCGAAAGCATTCAACTCAACCACCAACGACTGTTTGGTCTGACACTCACTTGTGCTATGAGTGGGGCTCTTATGGAACTCACACCACTTTCTTGTGTCCTTCTTCAACTTCGTGGTGTTGTTCTTTTCTTACAGCTTCAATGGGTTGTCTTTGGGTCACCTCGCCTTGGTTTTGTCCTTTGGTCTTCAGATTCACATATCCAATGTCTTGCTTCTTCTGTTTGAATTTTTGTTGGATTTTGAGAGTGTATCGGTATGTCGTACTGAGCGAGGAGATGTTCAAGAACTCCATCTCTTCCTGGATGTATTTGTGTAGGCAACCATGGTATTTGAGTACCGAATGCAGCTTATAATATTTGATAACCAACTGTGTACGAAGGGTATGAAAAAATTTTGTGTACTCCACGCACATTTTGGTCCCATCCCTACCGTAGCATGGTCCACTTTATGTATTTGTCCTCGTAGCTTTTGATATGGTAGTATTGCTCCTTGATGGCATCCGAGAAGGAATCCCAAATGGGTACAACTCAAAATAGTGAGACTGTACTTTCATCTTTCTGCTCGCAGTAGGTTTCCAACCAGTCCTTGACATGGGGGGCTGCTTTGAGAAGAGAGAAAATAATCTTTTCCTGACTTGAAAATTCATGAACAAAAAAAAACCCTTCCAACATATTTAAACGTTTATCTATGAAATCTTCGTCAATGTGACCCTCAAATATGGGTATTTCAAAATTAACTTGTACCTTAAATGGTGTGGCATTTCCAGAGTAGCTGTTGGAAGCTGATGTGTCGCCTCTGGGTAGCCACTAAAGGCTCTCTGCAAATTTGTCCATCATCGCATTCCTTTGTCGCTCGAGGGCTTCTTAGAGCAATATTTTGATAGGATCTCTAACCCCCTCATATTTCTTTGATCTGGCATGGGAGGCCATTCAGATTTGCGAGGCTGGTCCTACAAAGGTTCGACTAGTTCAAGCCCTAACTCCTTATATCCCAACCTCGTTGGGGACATGGAAAGAAAAACAGAGAAAAAGCAGAACACTCTAATACCAATGATTTGGATTTAACCAGGGATGCAAGAAATTACAGAGATAACCATAAACACAGATATGCAATGGAAATAATACTTCATTCCATTAATGTAAAATACTAAATTATGCTTACAAATAGAAATGGAAATAAACCAGCTAGGGCGATGTTAGCTTATCTCTGAAAAGAGATGTGGAGGCTACATGCCTCTGAACTGTGTTACAATGAGGCTTGAAGGCCTATTTATTGTTGAGAAACAATGAAAACCATGAACATCCCAAAACCTAACCCTAGAAGATGAAATGCCAAATTGTGGGACCTATTTTGGGTAAGTTGGTACATCAACTTCCTGGGGTCGTAACTTTGGCACCCGATCTCCATTTGATGCGCAAAATAGCTCATTAGAAAGATCTATCTGAGAGATATAACTTTTGGAAGAGAAACATTAGTCCATGGACCCATGCTGCTCCCAGATTTCCTAAAAAACATCATTCAGGGCCTTAAAACGGCTCTGGAAGTTCAGGACCCGAAAAAATGCTAAACATAATAAATTGTGCTACAATTACGGAAACTGAAAAACTGAAAGAAAAAGTTGTTGGGGTCCAAGTGGGACAAGTGGGTAGCCACCAACATCCACCCGGATCATAAATATACCCTAATTCCAATAAATAAAGAGGCCATGTGAAGGTGCCATAGCATAAATCCTTACATAAAAGAAACCCTAAGGGTTGTCATAAATCATATTCTAACATTGTGCAAGGCATGCTAATATTATGAAACACCCTAGCTACTTGATGCCCTAGATCCATGAAATAAAATATTCAAGTAGAGTTATTGTGGAAAACACTCAAATGATGAAAAGAAAATTAAAATTGTCAACATTGGAGACTATTTCTTGGGAATAAAATTACATCAACTTGTAGAGGAATACCCCAGTAGATGAGTCCCTTTAAAATTTGATCTCAACATGTATATATAATAATAAAAACTTGTCATTCCTAGCATCAAAATCGTCCAAGAAAGAATATAAGTGGATAATTTTAGGTCTTCGATAGAAGCATAAAAATATAAAGAGTAGAGCCCTAATTGAAGACAAAATTAAAAGGATGTTGAAAAATGAGAAATATTTTTTGTGGTACGATTTTGGACAAGGGTTAACTATTGATCATTCTACCTATGACCTCACTCCTTACTCTACATAGAAAAATGTTGTTCATTTTCTTATTGCATATCATCTTGGAGAATTCCTTAACCTTGTTATAGATGGGAGGACGTGTTTACCTTACAACATACCTTGCCATAATTTTCATACTTTGGACCTCTATAATTTTAGCCCTCTTACAATTTCAGGCTATAATTTTCGGTCTTGTGGATGGTCTATTATAGACCTGCAATTCCATACTTATTGTGGAGCATTTCGGTTGGAACATTTGGATTACAAATTAGCTCTCAAAAGTATACTTTAAAGATGATATTTTGTGGCAAATTTTGTAGTTGTGACCTTGGGCTACTTCATGTGGATTTTGGTCTAATCATAAGCACAAATTGCAGACCTAAACTAGTGTTTTGGATCTATAATGACACTTCTTTTTTAGATCCTGTGAAGCGACATATTATAGATTAGACTAAGACCTAAGAAAGAAACAAACTCAAATATATTATTATTTTGTTTCAAAGACCAAATTGAAAGTGCTTCTGGAGTATTTTTAAAATATCATTTGGAATTGATTGCAATGACTTAAGGTAACAAATTGTGGAGCAGAGAATTTGGTCATATTGGAACCTTGTAATTAGCATCCTTGGAGGATTATTTTGAAGGCATAATTATCGAATAAACTAGACCTCTTGGAGTAGACCAAGAATTTTTTGAATACATGTTGATGTCATTATTGAAGAAACTTATATTAGACATCAATTGAGAGAATTGAGAGCAATATGTTAGGCATTGTTTGAAATAGTCCCTAAGAAGGTTCTTGGAGAGTATTTATTGAAGAAAATATCAAGTGTTTAAGGGAAACTTTGGAATCCTTAAAGAGGTATTTAAGACATCATCATTGACCATTGTTGAAGACTTCCTTGAAGCATAATTTGAAGGATTGTTCGAGAAATATAGATACTTTTTGAGGGATCATTGAACAACTACGTTTTTGGTGACTTTGAAATACTATTTTTGAAGGACTTGAAAAAGTATTGTTGAAGGGCCCTTAAAGTCTTATTGAAGCATCTTGTTGAAGAACCTTGTAAGATTTGTGTGTAGACCTATTGAAGACTCTCTTGGAGAAGCTTATTGGAGACACCTTGAAGCATTGTTGAAGACTTGTAGAAGATTATCTTCGAAAGATTATCTTCGAGGCAATTTTGGAGACAATATGGTGCATTGTTGAAGCCCTCATGAAGTAACTTTCAGGAAGGCTATTTGGGTGATATAAAGATTTGTGGAGGCAAATACTAGACAAATTGAAGAAGGAAATCATGGACCACTATTGAAGGAAATATTGAAGGTATCATTAGCATTTGTTGAAGAATATATTGGAAGCCCTGAAGTAATATTTCCACTCATCTTAAAGAATTTTAGTGGAGGGTGGGTGCCTCATAAAGATAGGTTGGAGCCTCATAAATATGAGGTTGGAGCTTTGTGTAAGATCAATTTGGAGCCCAGTCTAAAGATGGGAGTCTTCACCAATGGTCAGAGCCCTAAAGAGATTATAAGAGTAATTATACGAAATGAAAAAGATGATTGGAGTCCTCACTGTTCTTATTAATAATTTTGTTATTTTATTTATATATTTTGTGTTCTATTTATAAGTGATCTTAACTAGCATAAAAATTACAATTGTGAAAGAAATACTAATTCAACACCTATTAGTATTTGAAACAATTGGTATCAAATCCAATACCTTCATTATCAACCTAATAAATGGAAGGTAGATCATTAGAACTGATGAGCCTCATCATTAAGTAACTATATGGACCTTAATCCACCTCCTAGCTTACTCAAATCAACCCTTATCATAATTTATTACATATTTTCATTGTGTTTTTCTTCATGAGATGAGTCAAAGTGAGATATTATGCCTAGTGGACTAATATGCATTGATTGGAGGTTTTTGAGAGCAAATTATGGAAATTTTGGCTAATTAAGGGCTAAAACTAAAACAGGACAAGGGGGAGAGATTGTAGGAGGTAGATCATCATCATTTACGCCTCACTCATTCGAAAATTCCTCGATCAATCACAAAAACTGGCAGTACAAGCAGTCAAGTCATCGAGATCAAAAGGCAGTCGAGCAAGTGATAATCAAAGAGCTAGTTTATCTCGATTTTGGGGGCCAAGCCTCCCTAGATTTAAGGAATTCATTGGAGACTTCATTTGTATAAATAAGAATGCCTAGAGCCTCATTAGGGTTTAAATCTTTGTTGTAAAAACACTCGTCATTTTCAAGTTCAAGGCTTGTGGAAGACATTGTTATGTAATTTTCTGTTTTGAAAATGGGAATGAGCATTTCCTTGATCTAGCACTAAGTTGACTCAGACGGCTGAATATCTTTGTTTAGGGCCCAACCCTAGTAGAAAAGGATCATATTATTTTATTTGTATGCTTACTCAATTTCATATATTAATGGTTGAATTGTCTTTAGAATTATTTCATTGCAAGCAGTTGTAGATTTGATTAGTTTGCTTTCATTTTTGCTTTACTTTAGCAATAGATTTGAAGAGATAAAGGAACATCACAAAGCTATCAATAGGTGGATTTTGATTCACTCCTTCCTTTAGGGATCATCGTTTGAGGAAAGAACCCCTATGTAGCCCCAAAAAGACATAATTCTAGTTTCTCATGGAATTTAGGGTTTTTTTGTACTTAGGCCAATATTTGATCAATTCGAAAGAATAGAATCTAGTTATCATTTCTTCTATCTTCATTTTTACTTCATATATCATCAAAGTTTCATCTTATTCTGAAACTTTTCCCTCATGCATGAAACAGGAAGCTAGCTCATGAAATTATATTTTCCACAATTAATTGAAATCCTTCTTTTTTACATGATTTATAGATAAATGTCAATGTTTGATGCAATGTAGGAGTTTCGGTAGTACATAGAGATTTCATTATCAGCAACCTCATCTGAAGTTCATCTATCCATGATCATTCCTTCCTTTCATCAAAACCCTCACAAATCTTATTATTTCACAAGAGTACTTCTCCAATCTTCTTGAGCAAATCCAGCCATCTCCCAAATTTGGTTTTGAGTTTTGAAGTAGTCCTAGGCACTGCCTCACCTCATTCCATCCACCAACCACCTTCCCTAAGCCTTCCATCACCTTCAACATCCATCCTTTTGCTATCGGTTGTATCTTGTAGGTATACATGGCATCCTATTGGAATTCAGGATATCTTGTAGAACGCATTAGGACATCTTGTAGGTTGACCTATAGTGGCATGTTTTGAAGCCAAATTGCAGAAAAATCCCCTAGGAATCTAGAAGAGGACCCCCTACTTATCTCCCAAGCCTTCTGACTATTCACCATCATCCTTAAGCCCCCTACCACATCACCAAAAGAAGTCATCTTTCACACTTTCACACAAAAAAGACAGAAAGAAAACTAGGGTTATTTTGGTCATTTACATGCACAACAATAGAATGTTTGATGTTCCAATTTGCATGCTTAGGATAGTAGGATTACATACAAGTTAACTTAGCACTCTTTTGAAGCAAATCCTCTTAGTACTTAGTTAGAAAAATGGTGCGTTTTAGCATTTTATTTCAGTCTTTTTCTTCACTACAGTACACATGCTTTCCCTTAGGGTAGATTTCTCTTTTCCTAATCTGTAATCAAGATTCTTTTGAATCCATATAAGTCTAGTTTGAAAACCCTTAGTGGTATATTTCCATCTTAGCAGTGACAAATAGTAGACCCATCACATGTACTTGTGTATACAACACTGTCACCTCTAAGTTTGTACGAACCCCAGGTTGATAAAGTAAAGTTGGTAGCCCCAGGAGTTACAACATTCTTGCTGGAATACTAGTGGTTATTACTTTTTGGAGTTGTTGCCAGGGAGGTGTTTGAGTAATATGCGATTAATGCTTTCTTTCTTCCATTTCTTATCTCTGACATTCTTCTATTAGTTTCATTTCTACCAAAGGAATTTAGTTTTCTTTCTTTCCCATTCTGAAAGAGAGATTTCATTTAAGCAATTACTTTTCATTCAGTCAGTTAGTTTCCATTAAATTTTCAATTTCAATTCTACAATTATTCTCAAATCTTGAAAAAATACAAAACAAAACAAAAACACTTCTTTCTTTCCTTTTAGGAATAATGATAACTTATGGAAATTTCTACCAAATACCCCCACCATTTCAAACAACCAACCATTTTTCTTCTTTAGTGGCTATGAATTGGAGGAACCCTTAGGTGAACAACCAAATATATTTGAAGAGCATACAGGGTGAGAAGAAAAATAAGAACCCATTCCAACTGACCCAATGGCTGAAAATAAAAATGAGAGAGGAAATAGGGAAAGAGTTGAGTGTACCTTTAACATCAGAGAAACTAATGGGGATACCTAGATGAATAATATAAGCCCCTCTTCTCTTCCACATTTCCATGGCTTGACCTTAGAAGATCTAGACACTTTCTTGTTTGAGTTTGTTGTCATATGCAGAACGTATGAATACACCAATGATGAGAAAAAGTTGAAACTATTCCCATCCACTCTCAAGGATGTAGTTTTGCGTTGGTTCATGTGTTTACATAGGGATAGCATCACAACTTAGTCTTATATGCTACAATCCTTCAACAAAATGTATCGATACTACTATAGGTCCAAGACATTAAAGAAGAAATTTTTAGGATGACCTTAGGGAATGATGAATCCCTAGAGGATTATGATGAAATATTCCAGCTGAGCTACAAAAGGGCTAGGTGCACACTTGATCATGAGTCGCTGAAGCTAGTCCTACTTAAAGGGGTAAGGGAAGATATTTTGGATACCCTAAATATGCTAACATTAGGGGACATCTACCAACTACCCTACGAATATATCAAGACTGTGTTTAGGAACCATTCTAGGGTAGCTAGGAAAAAGGCCATGGGTAGTCAACTTATGGTAAGTCCATCCTCTTCCAATACATCCATCAAAGGTGAATTGGAAATATGCTGGAAGAATTGAAGAGTGAGACACTGCAAACCCTTAACCTATAGATGGACACTATGCAAATAAACATAAAGCATGAGGAAGATGAGAGAGCCTTAGCCATTTTATACCCTAGATGTGAAAGGATGCACCCTAGGAATGACTGTCAATTAAATCTGATTGAAGTCTTCTAAGTCTATGAAGAAAAATACTCCAGAGACAAGTGCCCTTCTCGACCTGGACTAAAATCTGTGTATTAAGGGATTGAAGGGGTGACTAAACAACTCTTCTACATAAATCAAAGGAGACATCATGGACGTCATCCATGCCAGTAGGGCATACAAGGGTTTTCCCATGCTTATTACAACCCTAACCAAACCACATCCATTCGTTCTTGGGGACCCCCTGCTCATCCTTCCTAGTCTACATCCCCTCGTTCGCCCTTTGCACCTAAGTACCATTCCTAGCCGACCAGCCAGTCATTTCAGCCATATGTTCCACCCTAGCCTCATTGGAATACACTGCCCTAGGGGTGGAGGGCCCCATACAATAATGCTCTAGTTTTATTGCCTTAACCTCCTACTCAACCACAAATTTAACACCTTGGTCCACCTAAACAAACCAAGATGATTTCCCAGCCAAATCTGAACCCGAACAACAAACAATTACAACAAGTATATAGTGGAGAGACATCCTACCCTACTTATGTTGTGGATATTTAGGAAATGAACTTGAGATATGGGAGATTACTCTCGAACAATGAACCTTTACCTCCACGTAGGGAGATTGAGGAAGAAAGAAAGGAAAGAGTTCCTAGAGTAAATCCTCCACCCTTTCTTGAGATATTAACTCATCCAGTCTAGCCTACCCCATAAGAGAATGAACTTATGGGTGAATTGAAAAACCTACGTGCCAAAATTTCACTTCTCCAAGCCATAATAGATGTACCTATTTACAACAATTTGGTTAACGAGAATTGATTCAAACATCTAGGGAGGCAAAAGAGAGGCACCCCTACCATGTCATTGGACAGCTATATGACTTAATGTTGAGGAAGGTAATTGGTCTGAAGTATTTGGACCTTGGAAGCCCTATAGTAGATGTGCACATCAATGGCACCATTGTCCCACAGACTTTGATTAATCTTGAGGTTGCCATTAATGTGATGAATAAGAACACCATCTCAAGCACAACCTCTAGGGCTGATTGAGAAATACCACAATGGTATTGGAACTTGTATACCATTCCACAGTGAGTCCTGAGGGGATTGTGGAGAATGTGATGGTATCCATTGACTCTTGGGAGCACCCTGCATACTTCCTAGTTATTGAGCCCAAGGCCATGGTTACTGGTTACCCTCTCATCCTTGGTAGGCCCTCATTAGCCACTGTCGATTCCTACATTAGTTGTAGGGATGAAAATATGACCATAACAAATTAGAATATGTTTGGTTAGTCCTGTAACCTCCTACTCAGCCACCTCTAGAACATGATTTACTTTTATGGATGGAAGAGAAGGAATAAGATGAAGTTTATTCAAACCAACTCTATACCTTAGAAACAACCATGGGAGGAGTATAACCAGATGAAGATGATTTGATTGAACACATACTCCAAATTCCAACTCCCGGCACATTTTTCTTAGAGGAAGTAGTAAAGGAAACCCAAAAACCATCAGATTGACCTATGCTTAGCTTATTCAAACCCTACATATGTCAAAACCATAGAATTCGGCCCTCAAAGCACTTTGAAAATGAACCCATCTCTTTTTGTACACAAAGAACCCTAGGATTTGACCTGAAATAAAATAAATTAAATGACAACAAAAAACCAAAAAATCATTACTAACATATTCAATAATGGAATAAAAAAAATCATGAAAATCAACTATGGTAGAAAACAAAAGTAGCTTATAATCAAGATATGGCTCGGTCCACTTGTCTTAAATCACAATGTGTTATGTTTATGATACATGGAAATGTTGAATAAAAACATAAATTCATCATAACGGAAATTTTGAATAAAAACATAAATTCAATGTACAAATAGTTAAAGATGATTGTCACAAAATACTAAGATAAAAACCTGTCAATACTAATGGAATGTTATTGTGGTCCATCCAGATCATGAACCCTTTATTACCCTTATTCCAAACAATGAACAATTTACTAATGGATACTATCCAAATGGAAATAGTGAATCACTTGTACAATAATGAGGGTTAAGATATAGGGAAATTTCTTATAGAAAGAGAGATCAATCAATGGAAGCATTAATTGGTATTCTTTAAATAGAAATTGTGAATCACTTGTAAAATAATGGGAAGATAAAAAATCTCTTGTAAAATAATGGAAAAATCTTGAATCACTTGTAAAAGAATTGAAAAATCATGAATCAATCCAGAATCACTTGTAAAATAATGGAGAAATCATGAATCACTTGTAAATTAATGAGGGAAATTGCTTATAGAAAGACAATGAGATAAATCAATTGGAACATTGATGGATATTCTAGTACAAATAGTAAATCACTTGTTAAAGAATGGGAGAATCATAAATCACTTGTAAAATAATGAGGCTTAATGTACAGGGAAATTACTTATAGAAAGACAATGATGTTGGGCATGGAATCCCCCCCAAGGCATTTTTTGGGGCTTAAAGCCCATGTTTTGATGAAGTCTTTTGTAAAAGCTCTGCGAATTATGGGCGTGGAGTGAAAAGTTATAATAGAGTCACAGGGTTGTCCGCCCTTGGTTTTGTAATGTAATGTTGGCTTGATATACCTACCCATGGTTCGCGGACCTTGGTATTGTGTAAATAGAGTGAGTCTTTAAGTGTAGAGGGAGGGAAGAATGAATATAATGGAAGTGTGAAGATTCTAAGTGACTGAGTTGAAGTGTAAAGTGTGCCTTTGGGTCGTAGAGTAGGTGAAGGCTCCGCAGCTGAGTGCGCAGGATAGGTCCAGTCTCTAATCATTGGAAGAGTTCATAAAGAGAAGTTTACAATATTAATGGGTATCTTTCCTTGTTTTAATGTATGATTGGGTTTAAATTGCAATTGTACTATTTATTTGTTGCAAGAACTCTTATGAATGTGTTGTATAAATAAATATAACGTAAGACATGATCCATTTCTGTGAAGATAATTGCCTAGGCATAGGAGGATAAGTAAAATCTCAGGTACAACTTAGGGGAATAACGTAGAGCGTCGCTCCAGTAGCACGGAAGCTCCACAATGCTTGGTTAGGGCTATGCGAAGACAAGTCTATCAGGGCGCGAAGGCCTGCGAACTGTACAAAGAAATCTGCACGGAGGGACTAATAGTTGGACCATACTACTTCGGGTGAGACCTTAGCCTATGCTCCATGCACTGTTACTAAAAAAGATAGTAGTACAAAGATTTGTTTGGCTAATTAACTTTGAGGTTGCGTCAGGCCCCAACCAGCCAACAAATGACAATGACACTTAGATCAATCTATTGAACACTGATGGCACTCTCCAACACTGGTAAAATAATGGAAAAATTGTTAATCACTTGTCAAATAATGATGGTTAATATATAGGTAAATCACTTACATAAAGACAATGACACTTAGATCAATCCTCTCCAACACTTCTAAAATAATGGAAAAATTGTGAATCATTTGTAAAATAATGAGGGTTAATATATAGGGAAATTACTTATAGAAAGACAATGACACTTAGATCAATCTAAGGAACATTTATTGATACTCTCCCAAGAAGAAATCATGAATCACTTCTAAAATAATACAGAAACCCTGAATCACCTGTAAAATAATAAAGGTTAATATATAAAGAAATTACTTTTGTTTTTCCTGCATTAAAAAAGAATCAAGTCTAAAATAATATAGAAACCTTGAATCACCTATAAAAAAATGATGATTAATATGTTAAGAAATTACTCTTTAAAAAATTGATTGATACTCTTCAAATAGAAATCATGAATCACTTGTAAAATAAAGGGTATAGAGAATCATAAATAATAGATAGAAATTTCTTATAGAAAATAGTGAGAACAATCCATCAAAACAATGATCGATACTCTCCAAGTAGAAATGGTGAATCACATGTAAAATAATGAGGGTTAATATATAGCGAAATTACTTACATAACCGATGGGAACACTGATCAATGCTCTCTAAGGAGAAATCTTGAATCACTTGTAAAATAATGGAGAAATAATGAATCACTTGTATAATAATGAGGGTTAATATTGTATGTTTTGACCCCATATAGAAATTACTTGCATATGAATTCTAAAAAATAGAAAATAAACAATGGCCAGAGGATAACACATAAAACACATATACACAAAGATATTCCCCTCAATCCCAAAACTGGGACTACCAGACTGATTTTTTTGTATGTTCCTATTAATGTTACAATACTTATATATACATGTCGAAAAATCCATAAACCCTAATCCATTAACCATGGACTAGATAATAACTGTAGCTCCCTTGACCAGATCTACATAATACCATGGACCGAAAACCATCATGCCCAAAACCATGTGTGAAATCCATGCACAAAACCATAGGTAATATAGGGTCCATTTTTCTAGGGTAAACCACTAAACCATATCCCAAGAGAAATATTTGGTAGACATTTGAAATGAATCAAATCACGGAAACCCTGGAGTACTTACCCACATTTAGTGGATTGTAATTGGTTAGCGGGCATTAGGGGGCCTTGCCTCAAGTAAAACCTCTTGTGGATGGTGAAATGGACCTTCGACCTTGATCATTGGGCCTGAAATGTTTTTAACTTATTTTACTAGTACAACCATATGAATTAAATGATTGGTAAATGCTAATAAGAATCAAAATACATCTCACATTATGGAGATTAAGAAAAATTGTGAAATTAACTAAATTATAACTTTGTTTTAATTATTATTATTAGTTATTAAAAAAAACTATATATGAATTAAAAAATGATCTTAACCATCAAGATTTACCTCCACATTGATATGGAGATTATTAATTTGTATCTATGTTATTATCTCATCATTCTTTGAATCATCCTCAACTAGCTCCCAACTTGTTGTCATTCACTACTCAGAATTTACTCGTAAGACCCTTACATACCCTACTCTCAGTCTAGCCACTCCAACCACTTTAGTTTTGGCCCAAGTTCCTCTAGCAAATCTAAACCCCCCCTCCATTAATTCAGATGTTTGTTATGGGTTCCTTACTGAATAAATATGACCCTCTTGATTTACCTCAGCCTTTAAGAGCTATTCCTTAGGACTACATAAATATTTTCCTAGGTTCAATGAGGAGGATGAAAACACTACAAAGAGACACATTGAAACCTTTTGTGCTTTTTCTAAGAATCTAAATGGAGAAAAATTGGATGTGGTCCTAACACTTGAGGACAATGAGCAGATCAAACGATATATATAAGTAGTTGGGGAGTTCACTAACTCAACCATTGATCAGGGAGAGGAAAAAGAGATAGATAAAGAGCCCACTTCATGGGAAGACACAATGGCTGGACATAAAATTCTACAACTGAAAGGGAATACTATTTCTCGTCGACTAATCCCACTGGAAATATTATTTAACAAGGATGACGTAGCCCCCAAACCAATGGCTCTAGAGATGGATGGACAAGTAGAATATTGCAATATCAACTCAAAGGATGAACCTAAGATGGTCAGACTATAGAAAAGAATGCCCTCACAATATAAAAAGATGTATTTAATTCTCTTGAAAACCTATAAGGATGTTTTTTCTTGGTCTTATGAGGATTTGAAAGCATTTGATACTAACATCATACAACATAATATTTCTTTAAAGAGTGTAAAAAAAACATGCAAGCAGAAGCTTAGGCAGATTAATTCACTCTTACTTTCCTCCATTGAAAAAGGATTAAAGAAAATTCTACAAGCTAAAATCATAGTGCCTCTATGATACTTAGAATGGGTGGCCAAGTTAGTTCCAGTTCGAAAAAAGAATGGAGAAATGAGGCTATGCTTAAATTTTTGGAACCTTAACACAGCATCATTAAAGGACAACTACCTGCTTCCTAAGATGGATTACATATTGTAGAAGGTGATTGGGTCAGTCAAAATTTCCATTATTGGTGTTCTCTAGTTACAACCAACTGGTGGTCCACCCTTATGATCAGAAGAAGACTACTTTCACCACACCTTGGGGAACTTTCATGTATTCTTCCATGCATTTTGGTATTATTAATGTAGCGGCCACATTTCAACGAGATATGGATATATCTTTTGTAGGTGATCAAGAAACGTTCGTAGTGGTATATTTCGACGATATCATAGTCTTTTCTAAGACCGATGATGAACACATACTCCACTTGAAGCTCACCTTTGATACATTCAGGAGGTATGGTGTTTCTTTGAATCCTAAGAAATCTCACTTCACCCTGAGTGAGGAGAAGATACTAGGACACATAGTAGCACAAGGAGTGAAAATTGATCCTAGGCGATTTGAAGATATTAGTCATATTCGTCTACTGAGAAATAAGAAGGAGGTCGAAGCCCTTTTAGGGACAATAAATTTCTTGAGGAGGTTCATAACCAACTATGCAAAAAGAGTGAAGGGTATTACAGATATGATAAAAAGGGAAAATGAACTCAAGTGGAGATCTGCCCCTCAAGATTCTTTTACTAGAATTAAAGAAGCATTCGCTGAAGCACTAGTATTAGTCAACCTTGATTACTCAATGCCTTTCTATATCTTTTATTTTGCTTATCGCATACTATTGTTGGAGTTTTGTTACAAAAGAATAAATATGGTTATGAACAACCCATTTCCTTCTTTATCCAAGTCTTGATGGATGCTGAGTTGAAAGATAACATATTGGAGCAACAAGCCTATGCACTAGTCAAGGCTTTGAAGGCATTTCAGATGTATGTGCTACAATCAGAAACCATAGCATTTGTTCGAACAACAGTAGTCAAGGACATCCTTGCGTAAGGAGACAGTGAAGGAAAAAGGGGTAGGTTGATAGAAAAGATATAGGAATATGAGTTGGAAATACAGCCTACTAAGCCCATAAAAGGCTAGGGGTTGGCCAAGATTTTATCTGAATCTAATTGCCTAGATTTGGGGATAAACCTGATAATAGAGGAAGGCAGAACACAAGTTGAACATAATGAGATTAAAGCATCACAAAAAAATATTTATGCTAAATATGAGGGATCACCTTGGTATAAGAATATCATCCATTATCACTTATTCTTGAGGTTCCCATTAGGGCCGAATAAATCCAAATATAGAACCCTGAGACTGCAAGCTAGAAAGTATATCATATCCACTGGTCAATTCTATTGGAAGGACCGAGTGGGTATTTTGCACTTATGTCTGGTAGAAGGTTAAACTCTTAAAGTGATTGAGGAATTTCATGGAGGAGTTTGTCGGGGTCATTACAACTAGAAGACGACATCTCACAAAATCCTCAAGCCAGGATTCTACTGGCCTACAATTTTTGGAAATATTTATTCTGAGGTTAGGTCATGTCAGAAGTGCCAAGTGTTTTTTGAGAGACAAAAACCTTCTCCTCTCTCCTTGATTCCTATTCATGTGAAAGAACCTTTCAGACAGTGGGGACTAGACTTCAGAGGAGAAATAAACCCACCTTCGAGTTTCCAACACAAGTGGATATTAAATGCCACAAATTATTTCACCAAGTGGGTAGAGGCCATCCCAGATAGAAACACCATAGACTCAGTAGTAATCAATTTTATGGAGGAAAACATATTATCTTGCTTTGGTTGTCCTATCAAAATTATCACTTACAATGCTGAAGTCTTCAAATCTACAAAATTCAGCAACTTCTGCCATAAATTCAATATCATCATCGAACACTCCACTACTTACTATCCTCAAGGTAATGACTTGCCTGAGTCCTCAAACAAAAATGTGGTGAGAGTGTTGAAGAAGACCATCACTGAGAATCCAAGGAAGTGGGACACCAAATTGGTGTTTTCCCTCTTATTTAACCAAGTAACTCGTAAACAATCCACTAGAAAATCACCTTTTGAGAAAGTGGATGGAAAGGATGCAATCTTCCCAATCTAATTGGCAATGTCAGTCGAAAAGTTACTTGAGGAGGTGGAGCAAGATGGAAGTGTTTTGACATGAAGGATAAACCAATTGGTAGAACTGCATGAAAACAAAGAACAAGTCGCGGTTAAATTGGAAAATTACAAATAGAAGATGAAATCCATGTTTGAAAAGAAGGCCAAGGACTGACCTCCTCAATGAGGAGATTTAGTTCTAAGATGGAACGACTGATGTGAAGACAAATGATAACTCGGAAAATTTGATCCACTTTGGTTCACCTCTTTCAAAATTTTAGAAGATAAAGGAAAGAATATGTACCTGCTCCAAAATATGGACGCTGGACCATTGGAGCTGCCAATAAATGGTCAGTTCTTCAAACTCTATTTCTAGAATTAGAGGTACTTGTCTTGCACCGATTGTAAATATTGGTGTGCGTATTGTACTTATTATATGAAATTTTGAGTTTTTGTTGAAAATTCCACTTTCAAAAAAGTGTGATTTGTTTAGAAAAGATCCCATGCCGAAAAGAGAAGTTCACATTTTGCAGTTTCTCAACGCATTGCAATCCAATGTCCCATCCCTAGGTGGAGCCAATGTTATCACCTTCTGAAAAGAGAGTTCTATTTGTACAAAGAGGGAAAAAGAACAGAGATGTTTGGAGCTAGCCTGAAAGCCATATGTTATCCATGATAACACCTAGAAATGATTTTTAATTTGATTAATCATTTGCATCGATCTGCCACTTTTCTTAAAGAGGTTATTGTGCTTTGGAAATTGAAGACTAAAGGAGGAAGAACAGGTCCAATTTAAATTATTTTGGATAAACTTCCATTTCTCTAAAAACTATTTCTTTCATAAACCTCGCTTTTTCCTTTATATATCCAACTCTAGTTGTGTTTCCCATTCCCATCATAGATGTTTTAAAACATTCAGAAAGTATACCAAAACCCATTTTAAGCATTGGGACCCACAAACCATAATCTCTATTGACCCCTTCCCTTTTGGTGATACATATCTGCCCATCTACCTTTTTAACTTTTTCGATTGCAATATCACATATCGCAAAAGTTCTCTGTCAATTTCCATATCATAAGTCCCTCATCATATCACAATCGCAAAAGTTTTCCACCAATTTCCATATCATAAGTCCCTTTTCAGCCTCACCGATTGCCATATTTCCTCCGCTTGCCAATTACGATAATTCCTTCCCCCATTGATTGAGATATCGTAGTTGGGGATCGCACAATTCAAAGTCCCTCCTCCGTCGATGTCCTTTCCAACTTGTGATTGCGATGTACAAGAACCCTCTCGGATGCGATATTTTATGTATCATGCTTATTGAAGTTTCACGTCTCAATAATCGGCAAGCAATATGGAATATGGTAAAAAGGCCCTCTCTTGTATTGTGATTGTGATACTAATTAGATCGATAAATGACTCAGATTGAATCGATCTGAATCAACGACCCAGATCAATGAACATTAGAACGCATATTTTGCTTTTGCTCAATGGGATGAAGAGGGTATTTTTCAGTGTGAATCGAGCATCATAGTCATCAAACAGAGCAAATGGAGGTAATATTATGAAATGATCGATTGCGATATCATGTGTGGGATGACTCCCAAATATAGGCAATTGAAACTGTGAAAGGGAGAAAACAAAGATAATACTATGAAATGGTCGATTGCGGTATCCCGGGTCGGCCACATCTCGTATATCGATGATCATATGTGTCAAGGGGAGACACCAAAGGCAAACATCAAAAGTCATGAGAAGGTGGGATGTGTTTAATAAAGGGTTGAACGTCACAGACATGAGCCCCAAGGTCTTAGCACCGAAAGACTAAAAGCTTGGTCATAGCCTCTATTCACATGAAGCAAGAGGGACTAAAGTACATCAAAATTTCCTGTCTCCTAAGGACATTTAATGGAAAACCCTGTGCGATAATTCTACAATAAAGTAACGCAAAAATTTAAAGGTGTGGTGAGTCAAAAGTTGAGGCATTTAAGAAAGGAGATGAAACATTCAAAATCGACATCGACTGACCCAAAAAGGCCCCTTGTGACATGAAACCAAGATTGACGTTGGCAAAGCAAATGAAGACATGGAATCTGAGGAGGACTTGATGATCCAGGTGATCCACACAGAGGGAAAATGAAGTACCATACAACCTTCGTTCCTGTAATGTGGAATTAAACTAATAATGGATTGCTCCTTGTTTTTAAGAATGAATGATTCGAGCAGTTAATGCAGATGTAATGGGAATTGACTGAGTGTCGCAGGTGGCTAGACCATGGGAAAGAAACAACCTGAACAAAGGCAATCCCAGGGATGGGCATGCAGAGATTTTGTTGGGATTTCCATCTAATTATTGACCTATTTTGTAATCATGTAACGTGTCGACCATTTAATGAAGAAACTAATATTCTTTAGTAATTTTTGGGCAACACAGCCATCCCACGTTGAAACAACAGGTCAATTTGATAGTTGAGGCTTGAATAAAGATATTTTCTTATAATTACTATTCGATGCTCGCCCCTACAGATAAATAGTGGGAAGGAACATTTCACAAAGGTTCGTAATTGTAAAGAAATAACTACATGTTATTTTCAAGACTATATGACTTGATGATATGCATATTTCAAAATATTAAGGAAATAGTGGTGAGTCCTCCTTCGAGTACTACAATAGGTTATCCCTCTATTAAATTCCATTATGTTCATGTTTCCTCTCTGAATTCATGTAATCGTAGCTACTAGAAACGTTTCATATGATCTTATAGATTCATTTACATTAACTCATTAATGCATGTTCCTGTATGGATCTTAGATATTGTATCTTTAAAATTGCGCTCCATGAATCATCGTGCCCATCCTCTTTCATCCATTATATCTACCTTTAACTCAGATAAGTGTAGAATTCTGGAGGCTTCAAGATCTATGCGATAAGTGTACAATTCCTGATGCTTCAAGCTCTATGTGATGAGTTACTCTATCTAGTTATCTTCTCTCATTACTTTCGCAAAGCTTATTAAACTATAGGTCCTTGAACTACTTGGCCTCCACTAGTTTATACATATATTTATGTGAGTTGTATATGTGAAGAAGTACCAGAAATACATGGGTTACGCCTTTAGATGAATGAAATAACCCATGTTGTTTATATATATTATTATATATATATATATATATATATATATATATATATATATATATATATAGATTGTCTGTGTGGTGTGTGTGGTGTGTGTTGTATGTTATGTCTCCAGTTTCCCGAGAAGCATATGGACACAAAAGATCTAGATATTTCACACATTGGTCTTATAGCAATCCAAGGTTGTCTGTGTAAGCGAAAACAACTAGTCAATATTAATACTAGACATAGGGAGTAAGGTTAGAAATAAGTGATAATTTAAATCCTTTGGTTCTCTAACATCATGTTTAGTAACATTCTTAGAATATTTGATTAATCTTCTAAGGAACCAAGTATTTATGCAGAAAAATAGTTTGGGAGTATTTTTTTTTTACTACAAATGTTGGATTGAAATCTGATGTACTCACATATCATTATGAAGATCAATATTAGACATAGGAAGTAAGGTTATTAGGAGGTAGGAGTTATTTTGAAATGGTAAAATTGAAATCCTTTGATTCTCTAACATCAAGTTTACTAGAATAATTGATCAATTTGCTAAATAGCTAAGGAAACAAGTATTTAGGGAAAAAAATAGTTTCAAAGTATTTTTTCCTTCAAATTCTAATATTGAAAGGTTAAAGGTTAAGACTTCAAATATTAAAATGTCAAGGACCCCAACTAAAAAATTGAATTACTATTTGTAAAATAGTTTTACATAAAATTGACATTTAAATGGTTACCTCCAATAATGATAGGTCTATGTGAAAGTATGTAAAAAATATTATTTACTAAACCTTAATTGGAGTACTCCTATGAGAATAATATATGCATCTAAGCATTGAACTGCTCTACTTTGAATCAAATTAATCCATAAAACTATAATAAATTCAACCATTGTTTAAAAACCAATAGAAATTTAAATTTTATTATCAAATAATATATATATTATATTATATTATATATATATATATATATAATAAAAATATTTTTATCTCATTATCACATAATTTTAAAATAATATATTAATAATAATAATAATAATAATAATAAAATATTTTTTATGTGAGATTTTTTGGAAAGTTTTAGTTTATTTCTTAATTTAATTTATCACCAATTTTGGGCAAAGATTTATCTAAATCAAAAAGAGTTTGAGGAGGCCTTGAATCTATATGTCTATCTATCTATATATATAAATCTGGTTTAAACAAACACAACTAAATTTAGTAACAAATATTTATAACAAAAAACACAATAAAAATCACACTAACAAATAACTAGAAATAACAATATACAATTAAATAATTATATATAAATTACTTATTATTTATTTATAATAAATATATTATATTTTATTTATTTTATTTTATTTATTTTAATATTTTAGTAAAACTAATTTAAAGTTTCTTCATTATAATTAGTTTTCAAAACTTCTAAAATGCACTTTTTCTCCTCAATCGTGAATTGAATTAAATTCTAAAAGAAACTCAATTTCCAAAAACTTCAATGACGTATCCATATAAAAGCGATTTAAATTAGAAGAGGAATACAAAGATCGAAAAAGAGTATACAGTTTTTTTTTGTAAATCATGCTAATTCTATTATAGTACAAAAAAGATTACAGAGAGAGATACATCCGCCACAAAGATTTGGTTACCTGAAAAGTTTGACATTCTGAGACTGAAATTGAGCCGGAGAAAAAGATGGACTATGAAGCTGTCCGCGGACCCCAAGCTAGAACCAACAAAAAACTGGACCTTCCACTCCCTGCCGAGGCGAGGGAGGAGTTTACAAACACAAACATGATAGACACAGACATTACACACACAGACATTATAATCGTCATACAAAAAACTGAGTGGTGCGACCCGAAAACTATCATAGATTGGCTCCCATTACTAATTGTAGCTTCTACTTCGACATCCTGAGACTGAACAAAGAGTGTCCATACCACACAGAACGACCATGCAACGTGCCTAGGTATATGGATTTGGTGGCTCCTCCACCACTGGACAGGCATATGGATCTGGCTGCTCCTCCACCACTGGACAGCCATAGGTGTCTGAAGCACTCGAGTCTATGTATGGCACGTCGTCCTTCGCAGGCTCGCTTGGTCCAACTCTATTCCCCGCCACCGCACCCGAGGCTTCCGCACGCTGTAATCGCGGACCCTGAACAGGCGAGGGTGGTCGAGGCTCTGCTGGGGCTTCTGGTCTATCAGCATGGTTGCATTTTTCAATGCACACTGAAACATAGTAGATTGCATTGTCAAGAGCACACGGAAACCTGAAGCGGGTTGATGGGTGCCCCCCAAACGGACACACCGCGGCTCTTCCCCGCCCCCTGCCTCTTCCGCGCCCTCCTCGAGCTCCTGGTGAGCTAATCTCCTCCGACAGGGAGTCGAAGGATGACGAGGAACGTGGCGATGAAGCCCGCCCTCTGGCACCGCCTCTTGAGCCTCCCCGCCTGCAAGCGCCACGTAGCCTCTCACGCGGCATCCTGTAACCAACAAAGAACCAATTCTGCCCAGAGGCCGCGAATGCTTTACGCCACCAAGGATTCTAAACCCGTGCAACAACTTATACAACAGATGCGAAACAGGTAATGGAACACGAATTCGAATAGCAATGGTTACCACACATGTCGAGAGCCGAGCCTTTTCAGGAGCTGCGCGGGGTGAATTGCTCCCAGAGCGCTGAACCGACCAGAGCCATGTATGACCAAAGCGTCGAAGGGCCAAATCTCGAACAGGGGTGCAGAGGAACTTAAACGCCACGACACTCAGAGCTTCTGGAGGTCAAAGGCGCTCAGAGACTGCGCTTAAAAAGAACAGAATGACACACAATACACTGAACCATAACACAGAGCCGTGAATTCTCTGAAAATCCAGGCTTGAAACCAGGGCCTCCGGAGCCGAGGGCCGAGGTTTGTGTCTTGGCTCATGCACCCACGGTGCAATCATCCAAGAGCCGAACGCACCACTCACAATTGAGACAATACAGAGCTTCCAACAGACAATGGTGCTTCTCACTCCTTCCAACTGAACTCCTCTCATCAGCAAACTCAGGCAAACGACCAATATACCTCTGCAACCAGTTGTTCTCCCCCCACCATTAATGCTCGCATAACTGTTGGCCGGACCGAGGTGATGGCTTCTCGAGGCTTCGGTCCATTTGGCTGGAGTGGGCAGCCACTTGCCATTTAATAAGGCCGCCTCCTCATTCATTGCGTTAATTAACACCCGCATCCTGGAAAAAGGTAGTGGGCTTGGCCCGGTTTAGACTAACTTCTCACACGACGAGCTACGACCTTGCTCGGGATCGAACACAAGACCGGTCCGTCATGACGAGGGCGACTTTACCACTACGCCGCCTCCACGAACTTCAAAAAAAGTATACAGTTAACAATGAGGCTGGAATCCTTTTGAACGCGAGACGATATTCAGATCTCACGGTTGCAGCACCCATATTTATGGCAGCAAGCTTTCTGGGTATGTCGAATTCAATTAACTCATCAGTGGACGGGTTCAACATATAAAAAAACTGACGACGAGAACCAGGGGCATAAAGTTTAGTCACAGAAATATGGCCGCGCCACTCTGCAATATAGGCCGCAACAATACGAAACTTTGTAGGAAGAACACTTTGAACAACCAAATCTTTCTCTTCAGCATTACATTTCATCAAATGTGTGTTTTAGTCGTCATATACAAATGCCAAGAAGCAACTGTGCATGACAAGACTGATTGCTGCAACCTCCACATATTATCCACGGTTGTCCAAACGCCCGTTTTTGGATAAAAAATTTCTGCATTCTGTGGAGGTTCGCCACCGAACACAAATAACTTTTCTCCCAGAAAAACTCCAGCGCACGCGCGTTGTTGTTGGGCCGTTGGGAGAAGAGTTTCCCATCTGTCTTCTTCCACATTGTAAGCCTCTGCTGCTAGCAACTTATCTCCCTCCAGCAACCCTCCGGCAACGTAGATAAACCCCGTAGAGGAAGATACGGAGCAGGCAAATTTGTACCTTTGGGTCGGCATGTCGGTTCCTCTGCGCCATTTGGCAGAAGCGAAGTCAAAAATATAAACAGCCTTCATGTCTCTGGAGCTTTCTGGATAACATCCGCCGATGAGAACTAGCTTCCCATTAACGCAAACGCAGGCACAGAACAATGGAATATTTCCAGTAGGGAAGTCAAGATTCTGTGGTAACATTTCCCAAGTGCGCGTGACAGGGTCTAACACTACTATTCCGCGGAAAGACTGGATCATACATATCAACTGTTGCCCTGTTCCAGTGCTCATTCTGTCCTTGTAGAACTTGGGGTCACTCACTATCTCTTTCCATTTTCTGCACACCAGTTTGAGGGTAGAGTGCCATTTGTAGGGCACTCTAAGCAAACAAGTTCGAACTATATCATCTGGAAGATTGGGAATGATCTCTTTCCGTTGCTGGAGTGCTATCCTCTTTGACCTACGCAACATGGTGTTGGATTTTACCTGAGATAAAAGAAATTAAACGAGAGCAACAAAACCATGAATCAACTCAGAAAGGCAATGAAACTTTGAACCATCTATCGAGCACACTCTCTAAGACTTATAAAATAATGGAAAAATAGTGAATCACTTGTAAAATAATGAGGATTAATATACGGAAATTACATACTGAAAGACAATTACAGTTAGATCAATCTATCCCACAGCGTTCGATACTTTCTTAGGAAGAATTAGTGACACACTTCTAAAATAATATGGAAACTTTAAATCACTTTTAAAATACCTTGGATCACTTTTAAAATAATGAAGATTAGTATATAAAGGATTTTTTTTTTTATACTTGTAAAGTAATATAGAAACCTTCAATTACATGTGAAATAATGAGGATTAATATATAAAAAAGTTACTTTTCAAAATAATGATGGATACTTTTCAAATAGAAATCCTGAATCACTTGTAAAATAATCGGAATATAGAACCATAAAGAATAGAAGGAAATTGCTTACAGAATACAGTGAGAACAATCAATCATAACGATAATTTCAGGTAGAAATAGTTGCAGGTAGAAATAGTGAATCACTTGTAAAATAATGAACGTTAATATATAGAGAAATTATTTAGAGAATCAACACGAACATTGTTCAATGTTCTCTAAGTAGAAATCTTGAATCACTTGCAAAATAATGGAGAAACAATGATAACTTGTATAATAATGAGAATTAATATTGTAGGTTTTAACTCCGTACCCAAATTACCTGCATACGAATTCTAAAAAACAAGAAAATAAATAATGGCGAGAGGATAATACATAAAACACATAGACACAAAGATTTTTGATAGGATCCCAAAATGAGACTATGAGATTGTGTTTTACATTATGTTTCTTTCAGTTTTACAATACATATATATACATGAGTAAGCAACCATAAACCTTGGATTAGAACATAACTGTAGTTACTTCAATGGATCTAGATAATAACATGGACCGAAAACCATCTCGTCCAAAACCATGTGCTAAATCCCCTACTTACGCCCTCGATTAGAACATAACTGTAGTTCCCTTCACTGAATCTAGATAATACCATGAACCGAAAACCATGTGCTTATGATGGACCGAAAATCATCCCGCCCAAAACCATGTGCGAAATCCCCTACATACCCCCTTGTGACCACACACAAGTCATGGAAATAATATAACACAACCTAACAAATATAGAGAAATTTAAATAGGACCTTTTGAACCAGTCAAACACTTAGTTTTAAAATTACAAAAATTTTGAATATTGAAAATGATCAACCTATTTTTATTAAAATTTTAATTTTATAGAAAGGCCTTGTTAGATGGGTATAGTTTAACCTAGTCCAAAAATTAATGTGAAGAAAAGTTGAACCTTATGAGAAAGCCATCTTGGATGGTAGCATCTTAATCTTGTTTACAAATTGTTCTTGACGAAAATTTAAACTTTATAAAATTGCCATATCCATGGCCATGTTGGATGTGCACAAATTGTTTTCACGAAAGATCGTGAATGATTTAATTTTAGATTTATAAAACATTGTAAATATTGGAAATGGTTTTACTTTTACTTTTTTATTTTTTAGTGGAATTTGAGTGTTTTTTTACCTTTGGGGATAGTAAACCAGTAAACCATATCCCAAGAGAAATAACGGGTAGATATTGGAAATGAATGAAATCACGGAAAACTTAGAGTACTTTAACACATTTAGTGGATTGAAAATGGTCAGAAAATATGGAGTACTTCTGCACATTTCGTGGATTGTGGGGGCCTTGCCTCAAGGAAAACCTTTCACTGGCCTAAAATAGTTTTAACTTGATTTAGTAGTACAACAATATAAATTAAATGATTGGTAAATGCTAAAAAGAATCAAAATAAATCTAGCACCAAGGTTTAGCTCAATTGGACAAGTCCCCGTTGTTAAGTACCTCACCGATCATGAGCTCCAGGGGTCAATTGCCCTTGACGCCCTAAGGGTTAGGCCTTGCCGCTCTAATGGAGGGGCTTGATTCCAACTCTAGTTCAGGGTGGAGGCGCTTGATTCCCTTTAGGGTGGAGGGACTTGATTTGACGCCCTAAGGGTTAGGCCTTGCTGCTCTAATGGAGGGGCTTGATTCCAACTCTAGTTCAGGGTGGAGGCGCTTGATTCCCTTTAGGGTGGAGGGACTTGATTCCGAGTCTAGTTCAGGGTGGAGGGGCATGACTCCCTTCAAGGTGGAGGGGCTACAGTGATTCCCTTCATGGTGGCCCTTAGGGTTAGTCCCTGCTAGTCTAGTGGAGGGGCTTGATTCTCTATCTGGTTCAGGGTGGAGGAGCTTGATTCCCTTCAATGATTCCCTTGAGGGTGGAGGGGTTGGGGGAGGGGCTTGATTCCAAGTCTAGTTTAGGATGGAGGGGCTTGATTCCCTTCATGGTGGAGAGGCTTGATTCCCTTTAGTGATTCCCTTCAGGGTGGAGGGGCTTGATTCCCTTCATGGTGGAGGGGCTTCAGTGGTTCCCTTCAGGGTGGCCCTTAGGGTTAGACCTCACTAGTCTGGTGGAGGGGTTTGATATCCAATTTGGTTTAGGGTGGAGGGGCTTGATTCCCTTAAGTGATTCTCTTCATGGTGGAGGGGATGATGGAGGGGCTTGATTCCTAGTCAGGCTCAGGGTGGAAGGGGTGGACGGGCTAGTGGAGGGCTTGATTTCGAGTCTGGCTCAAGGTAGAGGGGCTTCAGTGATTCCTATGAGGGTGGCCGTTAGGGTTAGGCCCTTCTAGTCTCGTGGAGGGGCTTGATTCCCTTCAATGACTTTGAACCACTAGAAGCACCCGAAAAAAAGAATCAAAATACATCTCACATTATGGAGTTTATGAAAAACTCGGAAATAACTTTGTTTTAATTATTATTATTAGTTGTTAAAAAAATTATATATGAATTAAAAAATACTCTTAACCATCAAGATTTACCTCCACTTTGCTATGGAAATTATTAATTTGTAAATAACTTTTGTTACAATACCATGGGTCAATACCACATACACAATATGACACTTGTTGATATGACATTTTCTTTGATTAAGTAATTTGAGATAAATTAATCATAAAATCATAACTAACATGAAGAGAAATCTAAAACCTTGAATCTTTCATATCCCATACAAGTTAAATCTCCACCACTCACCTAATAAATATTAATAGTTAAAATAAAATTCTAGAAGGCCTATCTAATCAAGCCATTTTGAATAAAATTTGAACCTTATAAAAAGACCATATTGAATAGATAAAATTATGAGGTGGCATACTAATTTCTTTGGAAGAGAATTTGAATGTAATAACAAGACCTTTATCTTTTGAATATTCCAAAATAGTGATTCTAACTTATTTAATTTATTTTCTTTTCAATTCATTCTCTAATCAAAGTTAAATACTTTAATATTTTGAATAAATTTCATGATACAAATAATTAAAATTACTTGTAGACAAGATGATTATGACAAAATATTGATATAGAAACTTGTAGAATTTCATTATGGTTAGCCCAAATCATGACCCCATTACAGAGAGAGAGACAATAGATCATCTAGAAAGTTTGTTGACAATTTTGAATCGGTTGTAAAATAATGAGGGTTAAAATAGAGTAAAATTTGAATGAGAGGTTTTGAACCATTTAATGGCTTAATTGTAATGTTATTCAAAATGACCTAGTTGTAATGCTCTGAAAAATGTGAAGGTTGGAAATCCCTTTCACTTATTATTAAGTTATTTTTTTTTATATAATTTGAAACTTATAAGAAAGTCAAGTTGGATGGGTATGAATCACTTGTAAAGTAATGAAAGATAATATATAAGAAAATTTGAATAAGAGGTTTTGACACAGTTAATAATTTAATTATTTAATTGTAATGTTATTAAAATGTGAATGTTGGAAATAACTTTAATTTATTATTAAATTATATTTTAGATAAAATTT
>APFE030066661.1:0-39862 GCA_000404065.3 Pinus taeda
TATCTTATAACACGACCAACATTTTGGTCATTAATTGGTTTTCTGAGGCGATCATGTCGTAGTAAATTTTTTTGTGTATTCGGTCATCAATTGCGGAAATTAATGACTAAATCAATGACCAAATTTATGACTAAATATACTACTAGAGGATAAAATTGAGATTATCAATTAATGACTAAGCTGAATATGACTAAATATTGGTCATGTTATAAGATAACCTAAATTAGATACTATTGGCCATCGACTGGAAAGTGGCCATTTATAAGAAAATTTTAGTTGTTTTTTTAGTATTTATTTAGCCATTGTATACTAGTATATGAGACTTGTATTTACATCAGAAATCCACTATTCTAATTTATACAAGTTTTCATTGAGGGAATCATAAGAAAATTGAATGGATTTATTATTTTGTTACATTTTACTTTTTATTACTATTTTAATTGATCTATTATTATTATTATTATTATTACTCGATGAGCACCACATCTCTCACATATATCTTTTATCTCAAGTTTGCATGGTATTATGCGTTCTATTTTTCCTTTGATCTGGTATTATTTTATTTTCTACCAACAAATTTTGTAGCTTCTCCATAATTTAACATTTTGGATTGAAATTTATTATTTATTATTAATATTTAATTATTAATGTGAAATATGGTTGGATAGGCATTATTTTGTAACGATTTTTATCGCATCCTTTGCACAACACAATTTCATTGTAGCCTTTGCATAACACAATGTCACATGGACCATAACTTTTGGATGTAGTTACAATATATAGTCATGATTTTTAAATACTTCTATTTTTTTTATTGTTAATATTCATAGGAAACCGCCAAAAATCAAAATCCTTGAAAATAGTTCATACTCAAGTAAATAACATATTGACCATAAATTACTATCCACCATGATTTAAGCAGATATCTACATAAAAAATGGGTAGGAAAAACATGTAAATAAGTACACTTACGAGGAGTTGTAACTATCCACCATTATATATGTTTTCTTCAACACTTTAATAAGTAGGAATAAAAATGTCAATGTAAAAACTTAATAAATAGGAGTATAACTGTAAATGCAAATACTTGTTAGTGCTTACTAGACATTTAATTTTTCAGTTTCATATATCCATTTGTAATTTTTGTTAAAACATAATTTTATGACATAAGCTATGTTTGGAAGTTATCCACATGACATACTTACAAGTTATAGTCCAACCAAATGTTTTAAAACTAGTTCTGAAAATAATATTGAAAAATAAACATTTATTCTTCAAAATCAAACATTTTAAGTTGTATTGGTCAACGATAAACTAATATCGGTCATTAGGAAAATCAATTATTAGAGTCTTTCCTTGTTAAGGACTAACGATAACAAATTGAAATATTATTAACCTTTAATTAATTACTTTATTATTTTATAACATTTAAATTACTTTTATAACAAATTTCATTAATTACCAAGCTCAAAATTAATAAATATTGTTAGTTAACCGGCTTAACATTTTATTAGTCAAATAAAATAAATTTATTCATAAACAAATATAATAGGATAAACTCATTAATGATCTCAATAAAAATTGACAATCAAATCATAAATATTTCTTTATTTAATATATTCATTTTGAAAATTAGTTAGATGCACTATAAAAATAGAATAGATATTATATCGATGCATTTCATACTATTTATATATTAATTATTTAAAAATTAGAAAAATGTCTTCTTAAAATACCTAAGGTTTATTTTTTTTTTTTTTTAATAACAAATTTGGTTTAAAGCGCCAACAAGAATGAAATGAATCCTTACACATAACATTAAATTATAGTAAATAAGTTTTATATTATTTTTACTATAATATATATGAGACAATCAGTTCTAACACAAAAATATTAGTAATTAATTAAATGAGTATTAATTCAAACAAGAATAACTAAGTAAATAAAGCAACTCTATTTTTAAAAATTTATAAATTTCTAGGCAAATATATTCAAGACCGATATACTATTACTCAAGAATATAATATGGAGAATCACGCATAATTGCCTTCTCTCAAAAAATATGTTTATCTATACTTTAAGCAAAAAATGTAAAACCTTCTAGGCAACCTTTTCAACAAAACAATTATGAGTACGATAAGACATTATTATTGTTGTTGGGTAGGATTTCATTCTCTACCTTCTAGACAACCTTTTCAACAAAAAAATTATGACTACAATAACACATTACTATTGTTGGTGGGTAGGATTGGATTCTCCACCACCATAAGGCATAATTACAATTAACAAAATACCTCAATTTACAAATGAGTAAAATCTCCTAAATTGATCGAGGAGTGGTGGGATGGGGGTGGACTCTTCTAAATCCTGATGGAATACATGAAGTAAAGTATGCTTTGGGGCTTCTATTCAAATCAAGTAACCTTGTTGAAATGTATGGGCTTTATTTTCTCTCCAGCTAATCAAGGATAGGGATATTTATTTGATTGTAACCATAGGAGACTCCTTTATCACTGTTCAATACCTCCTGAAAGGACCTCTCCCAATTAACAACCAAATATACCTTCTCATTCATATAATAAAAACCATTCTAGAATGCTTCTCTCAAAAACCTTATTTTCATATCTTTTGCCATTAAAAGAATGAAGGATCTAAAGCAAACTGGGCTTTCCATCTTGAAGTAGGAAATTATGAGTTTAATGGATTCTTTGGGTTGAAAGCTATCCCATGACAATTTTTGATATGCATATAAGATCTTCCCCTCTTATTTTTCTTGGACAAATGAGGCTTTCTGGAAATAAGTATGTGATGAAAAGTAGTCTCCTTATAATGTTGCGCTCATTTCATCCCGCCCTCACGAGTATCTATGGATTACATTGTTGGCATCAAGATAATATCATGCAATGTGAAGTGGCAGTTGTTTGGATTAAGGTCATGCACCTCTCTGTTTAACTCATGTCATGAGGAAGGATCGTAGTCTATTATATACTTCCTCCTCCACCTATGCACTCACGTTGATGGATTTTTGGGAGGGTAATTTAATTTTATCTATATGGAATCATTCATGAAACCGTGGGAGAGCTGAAGACCCCATGCTACATTTATAGAAGGAAATTTTAAGTTAATTAGGCAAGATATGGTTCTAGAAGACGTAACTGTGAAAAATGTTTGTATTTATGTGGGGTGGTGGGAAAACTTCTTCCTTGTCTATAGTAAACTTCAGTTCTCTTCCAAGTATGACATCCTTCTACTTAGAGGAACAAAGTAGGGTTGACTCATATCCATTTCATTTCCTAGACTGGGAAACTTGCATTCTATAGAAATTTTATTGATGGCTTAGTTTTCCCTCCTTCAATTATGCTAATAGGTTCACATTTTATACAAGTTGAGAGTTTAAAATCTCTCATTGTTGGTGTAGTTTTTTATATTTCTATTTCACCTTTCGGTGTCTATATCAAAATACTTCTAGTGTCCAAATTTGAAGTTCCGCAAGGCCTCTCTCAACCAACTAATTTCCTTTCCTTTATGGTCTTGAATACTCTCTATAGCTATATATCCTTTTGTGTATTCATCTTTGCAAAACTTGTTTCATTTTTTGGGATCCACCCTCCAATAGTTCATGTGTTTCATTTCTATGAGCCGAGATCAACTTATCTCTCGAGTGCATGAAGTCTTTGTTATACATCATTCTTTTGGCACAATTGTCATGATTAGATTAGTGTTTGTTATTTGGTCAATATAACCCTCAATCCCTCCTGGAGAGCATGAATGCTCTCTTTTCAAGCTCTGGGCATCCTATTCATTGCCATCTCTATCCTCATTCCCCCATAGGTAGCAAGGATGAGAGTAATGAGCTTAAGCAAGAATATTTTTTTATCAACCAACTAATATGTTGTTTCTAACTAAATAAATATAGAAGCTCCAGTCCAAAGGGAACCTTATTGAGGTGGAAATTGACTCGATTCGACATCAATTTGAAAAAATGAAATTCCAATGAAGATCTTGAAGAAAATCAAAGAAAAACAACTAGTGCCTCAGGGGGAACCTCGGATATGATGTCTATCGACCCCCCTACCCCCTAATTGATCTATGTTTAAATTTTACAAATATATTTTGTTTTGTCGCCAATTTTGTAGAGCCTATAGTTGTAGCAATATCTGCATTAATGAATAGGATAATACAGAGGAATTATTTTCTGAAACTACCCACATGATCTCTATCAATGATCTTGTGTCTTTCTACTAAATATAAACTCTCCCCAAGCTTCTTCTTGCGGCATGGACTTAATGAAATACGTATTCATCATTGTAAACAAAAAAAGCTAAATTGACTAGATTCTAAACCTTACCTCTAACTTGAATTTAATATCTTTACTTAAATTTAACTATCTTTAAACTATTTAGAAGAAAATGTTTTTCGAGAAACTATATTAACAATATTTTAAACATCAAAGGTTTCACATGAACGCTTCACCCATCATCGAGACATGAAGCAAGAAACAAAGAGAAAGAGACCAATCCTTATAAAAAACAATGGTGCCAGAAGAGTTACCAATCGTTATAAAAAGCAATGGTGCCAGGAGAGGTATTAGGGAGTAAACGTTGGAATTTACTGAAAACACATAAAGTTGATCTAATATTATTGAAAACAATAGGTTATAATTAATTTATTATTATTAAATTCAAATATTAGTATAAATCAAAGTTAATATTTAAAGTGTTATAAAATAATAATAATTAACCAGTATATAAGGTATTGTAAGATAATAATTAAATATCAACTATTAAAATTCAATTGTTAATAATTAATAAGCTATTAAATAATTAATGGGAACAATTATGACTATAAAATTTACTTAACAATAGTTTTAACTCTTCACCCATCATCGAGACATGTGAAACCATTGAAACTTGAAAGACCTAGGTTCAAATACCTTTGTTATGACTTGGGTTGCATGAAAATGACAATATTCATATATATGAACAAACAAAGTAATAATTCATTTCACTTTATAATTATTTTAATAGTTAATAATTATTATTAATTATTAAACTATTTAAGTTGAATTAGTTATAATTATATTAATTAGTTAGTTATTAATTTATATTTTATAGTATGTTATATATTTGTTATTATTATTAATATTTTGATAATTTACTAATACTAATAATTTAATTTTAATAGTTAGATACTTTCCTAACTAATATTAATTATTGTTGTATAATAATTGTTTATAGATTTGTATTATTCTAATAATTAAATAATTGATTAATAATGATGATGATGATGGTGGTGATTAATGTCCGAGACCAAACATTGGTCTATCATACCTAAAGAAACAAATTATTTATTTTGATTTAAAATTTTATTCCTATGCCCAAAAAGCTTGGACAGAAGCCTCCCGATCTCACTATAACTTTGACATTGTAAAAGGCTAGGAAGGTCAGTATTGTAACAAAGAATGTGAAATTGAGATCTAATGTGGTTGTACGTGGGGCACTACAAGAGGAAGTGGTTTTCATCTTCGATGTTCCGATTCTCACATATATGGTAGATCCTTTCCATCCATGATGTTTTAGGAATTGCCCAACAACCTGTTTCACTATGGAGCTCATGAGAATTTATTCTAATATTTTCTATATTAATTTTCTTCTTTGAGCTAGTTAAAATAGACAGATACTTTTGATCTTCTAGGGTGGGATTGATGACCTTTTTATAATAACTTAATTTTCTTTTAGTCGCTAAATCTTTCTCACACCACATTTTTTCTTTGAACTTAGAAGTAACAATATCTTTAATGTTATTTATGTTTTGCAATGCGTCATTCTCGTTGATCTCCCAATAGTTTAACCAGGCCCTTGTGTCTTTATGCCACCCCAATTGAGCCTTGGGTGCTTTTGGCTAGAATTTAAAGCTAGCTTAGGAAGTCTATGATCCTCTATGTTATTTAGTTTGTGCTTCTATAGAAGAAACCTAATCATAGCTAGGCTCTCAATAGGGGAAAGACCTACTTCTATAAGGAGAATAGTATAGGGTGTATTACTTTTAATTTTCAGGTTATAAGTTATAAAATGCTTCTGGATTTTCTCAATCTTTCCCCATGATTCTCTAGAGATGATGGAACCCCAAACCTCACGGCCTTATAAGATAACAGGAATGACTAAGGTTTCAAAGAGGAACTACTTTTTATCCCACATTACGAGGTTTCTTGTTTTACAATTATTTTCAAGACCAAAATGAGATTTCCACCCCCCATTAATCCTTTTCTCAATGTTATGGTTCCATTTGAGCTTGTGATGAATATCAATTCCTAGGTACTTGTAAGAATACACTTCCTCCAAGTTATTATTGTCATACATAAAATTAGCATAAGTGTCCTTCTTGGATTTGATATTCATAACTTTTGTTTTGTTAGTGTTAACAGTCATACCCATGGTAGAGCAAAAATCCTTAAGAAGCCTGAGTTGCTTATCAAGATCAGATGGGCACCTTGCAGAAAGAACAATATCGTCAGCATAGAGAAGAAGGATGATGACTATCCCAGCTAATATCATGCCATCACATCCTGCTTCCTCTAAATAGCCTTCGAGCTTATCGATGTAAATTCCAAATAGGGTAGGGGGGAGGGGACAACCTTGTTTAACATCGATGTTACACTTAATATCTTTCGACCACCCCTCATTGCTCTTTAGCTTGGCAATTACATTATCGTATAACCTTATACTGGTAGATCTCAACTCAATAGGAACCTTGAGCTCTTCTAATCTATTCCAAAGGTTGTATCTAGGAACCATATCGAAAGCCTTTCTAAAGTCCACAAAGAAACAAAATAAATTGGATTTCTCATTACAACATTCCTCCGCAATGATCCTAAACGTAACAAGGTGGTATGTTGTTGAGTGATGCCTTCTGAAACCTGCATGGCCTTTAGCCCGCTTACCTTCACTTTCAAGCCATATGCTTAACTTCTTTTCCAAAATACTACCATATAACTTGGCTAAGAGAGGGCTGGACATAATTGTCTGATAATTAGAGGGGTTATTTTTATCCCCACTTTTAAAAATAGGGATAATAAGGCTCTTAGTCCAAGGTTTAGGGAACCCTTGCTTAACTGCCTGATTCAAAAGCTTGTGGATGTGGGGGGTGAGGACAAGACCTCCAATTTTTAAGATTTCTGCCTGGTAACCTTCAATGTCCTTAGCTTTCCCATTAGCGAGGCGATTAACCCCAAACTGAATGTCTTCTAAAGAGAAAACTTCTTAATGTCTTCTAAACAGAAAACTTCTTTTGTTGTGAGTGAGGTTTCCAAATTATCCATGACATTTGGAGATTGATAAAGATTTTTAAGATAGGAATTCCAATCATGAAGAGCAATTTTATTATTATCTTTAGTCTTCCTAGTTAGAATCTGCCTCCAAAATTTCTTAGGAGCTACCTTAGATAGGTGTAAGAGATTCTCCTATCTTTTACGGATGTACTGCCTCTTTTTTCTTTTAGTTAGGGTTTTGTATATTTTTATCTTGTCTATTTTAAAAGATTCGTCAACAGCTTCCTTAATTTCTCTCCTCACACTTTTACAATTTTTTCCATACGAAGGATTGGTTTTGCTATTTCTTTTGTTATTTGAAACTTCAATTGAGAACTTGTTAATAGAATATGAGAGGGTTGTAGTAAAATTATGATAGAGGTCTTCTATGTTGTCTATACTAGATAAATGAGGCAAATTAGTTTTTAATTCATTGAGAAAGAGATCATTTTTATTTCTATCAAATATTTAGTTCTTTTGGCTATAAGTATTATTTTTTGTGGGAACTCTATGCATGACAAAATTGAGAGCTATAAGTAAAGGCCTATGATCAGAGTCAGGTTCGTGGTCATTTAAGATGTCAAAATTTATTATTTCATTGTATAATGGGAGATCAGAAATAACGTAGTCTACCACGCTGCTACCAAGTCCATGGATGTAGGTCATCTTGCTGGAATTGGGCCACTTCTTTAGACCGTTGCAAATTGTGAAATCCTGAGCACTACAGAGCTTGAATAGCTCCGACCGAGAGAAATTTTCACCAAGGTCTTCAAAGCTCCTTTTGTACCTACTAGCCAGAGTAGGGTCTTCGTCTAACCAGAGAGGATTAGAGTTGGAATGATTACTTAGAATAATAGCTTGGTTGTTTGAAGTTTGAGCATTAATGTCACCTATTAAAATGATATTACCATCATTCCTTAGGCTAGAAATATCATTCCATAAACCATTGTAAGGGTTAGTTTTATCTAGATTCTTCTTCTTATAGAAGTTAGAATTGATGGAGGGAAATAACATATTGCTATTTAGAAATTTTTATTATTAATGTCACTGACCTCTATCCAACTATATTGGTTGTGAGGTTCATTTTTATAAATCCTAGCATGGGGGGAGATGTTCTTATTAATGTAACAAGCTATTCCCCCAATGCCTCTACGGGAGGATCACTTGTTCCAGGTAGACCATAGCGTAAAGCCATCTATGTCAGGGACCTTAGATTCTTCGTGCTCCCAAGTTTCAACAAGCAAAAGAATATCAACATCATTTGAAATCCAAATTAGATTGGGGCCTTTGTTCCATGGGAAGCCTCAACAGTTCGAAGAAATGATCCGAAGCATGATTAATTGCTATTGATCACTATATTTTTGGTTTCTATCTCGAATAAAGGATTTTCTATTTCTGATTATTGCCCACTTTCCTTCCTTTCTAGCTTCCTTTACCGTTTGAACCTCCTTTCTTAATTCTGCTTGATCTTCTGAAATGAGATCTTCATTTATGAATATTCTCATTCCCTTTAGACTTGAGGTTTTACTAAGTATGTCTTACTTATGATCAATGGAGCTCACCTTCATGCGAATTAGTCTTCCTTTATTCTTGGTCAATTTCCCCAACCTTGTTGCTTCTGTGAGACACACTGTTTCAATTTGTAATCTATTATATAATTCCGTCTGGGCTAAGGATAAAGTATCCTCATCTACATCCTCTTTTAAACCAAAGATTATAAGGTTCAAGGCCCTTTTGTTATGTTCGTGGTGTAATTCTATTAATTTTTTCATTTCATATTTAATTAGTTTGATATCTAACTTATCTACCACATTATTTAGGGTGAGGTGGCTATTAATAACAATAATATAATAAAAGATAATTATAAATTATTATTTTGTATAATGTTATTAAAAGTTTTAACATTTTCAATAATTGTAATGTTACTGTGGTCTTTTTCCTTTTATCTTTATTTCTTGTGCCCGATATTAGGCTAGGAGTTAAAAAAAAAACTTCCAAAACATTTCAAGTGTTTTTAATACAAATTTCTCCAAAAATATTTTATTCCAATATACATTACAACAATAAAAAATTATATTTTAAACTAAATAAAACTAAATAAAGAATACTAGCTATGACTTAAGACTTATTATAATTTAAAACAGTCTAAATAAAATGTAACACTTAATATTATTTAAATTGAAACTAATGAATAAATATTTTCCTATCCCTACTATCTGGTCCTACTGATTTGGTATAGCATGTATCAGGTGGTTCAAAAATGGCAGAGCACGTTAGGAAAGCCCCGACATAACACTCCCAAGTGAGGAAATAGAATCAATATCTATCCCGTCTTCTCTCACAACTATTGCGCTACATGCAGTAGAAAGGGTGGGACGATCTTTACTATTATATTTACTTGGACTCAACTTTTGCCTTGGCACAATAAATCTTTATAACGAAAAATTTAAATTATATTTTTCAATACAAAGATCTTATTTATATTATTTTATTTGCAAAATAAAATCTTCATGTTTTAAATATTTTATTAGTTTATAAAAAATATATTATTATTTTTTTAATAATTAAATGAAATATATATAATTGTAATTGTAATAAAAGTTTAACTAAATAAACTAGATTGTAAACAAAAGTTTATTCATCTCAATTTGTCTTTCTTATTCTTCTTCAAGATACATTTTGTAAGGACCTATGGTCCTTGGCACACCCCACCGGCATGAGGTGCAAGCTTGTTGGTGAACGCGCGAAGTAAGAAATGTGAAGTGCGAAGCTCTACAGCCAAAACGTCTGAGGTGAGATGTTATAATGCGCGTAGAAGGATAGAGCGAAGTCATGTTTATAGGCATGGGAGCATTAGCATGCACCCACGGGCCGACCTCACACATTGTGGTGGAAATGTGATAGAGTGTTGGCCAACCAACACTTAGGCAACGATTGAACAATGCTTGAGGTTGTTGGTAGGTGAGTTGGGCAGCCAAGACCTCGCCCAATGCACCGTATATATTATATGCAATGGAGCTCATTTGGACAACAAGTGCTCAAGCGTTCAAGCAAAGTGCTCAAGCAAGAAGTGCGAGTTAAAGGCCGCAACAAGGAAGATAGGCACAAGTCAAATGCGCCCAAGTCTTGGGCAGGTTGTTCAGTGTGCATGAGTCTTGAACGAAGGCGTGAGGCTCCAGTGCATGGGTGAAGGCGCCGGCCACCCTGTTGTGCGAAGGCATGCATGAGTTCTTGGGCAGCTCGAGTGAGCGCCCACGCGTCGTGTGAAGGCAAACGCGGAGGTGGAGAAAGGTGACTCGGGTGAGGTTTCCTGCCCATCGTGTGGAGGTAAACAAAGGGTGACTCAGGTGAGGTCACCCACCCATCGACAAGGTTCGGTTGTGAAGTTTGGTTGGTAGCTCCTGTGAGGGCGTGCCTACCCGACTTGGGAAAGGAAATGTTGGTTATCACACAAAGGTGTGAGATGTAAATTTGGCTTAGTATGAAACTTGGGGTTTCCAAGTATACTTGTAAAGTGTTGTAATATTGGAGGACTGTATAATATAGTATTCAGGTAGACTCATTGTTCAGGGAGTTGCCCCTCCCTTTATACTGTGCAATTATGTTCTCATGTATAATTGTTGTTGATAATAAATGTGTATGGGTGTTCAATGGTATAAAAGAACATTAATAATTACTTGGTTGAGAAACACAAACTAAGTAGGATAAGTGGTTAGGTGTAGTCAACGAACATAAGTATTGGTGAAAAGAAAGTGTTCGGTGGTGCTGTACCTCGCCAAGCGCAGTTGAAAGACTAGTACCGGCATGGGGGTGTGACAAGTGGTATCAGAGCTCAGTGAAGGGCTTATTAGAGTAGGGTTTCTCATGACAAAGTGCAGGTGTGGATACACATGGAAGCTTCAAAATTGGTGACAATGAAGCAGGTACTTCCAGGTGAAGGAAGTTGTTTCACATACAAGTGGAACAAGAGCTGGTTCATGGTTGCAGGCATCTTGGTGAAGGTGTTGGATGGTGGAAACTAGATCGCAAATAAGGAAACTGTTAGCAATGGCAGGTGAATCTCAGGTTGGGTCTAGTCATGGTGCAAAGGATGCTACTATGGCATTCATTGAAAAGGTGTTGGAAGGAATGGAGGACTTAGAGGCTTACTGGACTAAGAAGATGGACTTGGTCGTGAAAGATCAAGAGGCCAATTCGAAGATGAAGGAAGAGCTCGATGAAATCTCGACTCAGCATGAGTACACTAATATTTTCTGTATACAACTTGAAGGGTCAAGGAGATTGAAGAGGCAGGAGACCGACGCTTGGCAGAGATCGTAGACTTGCAGAAATCTCTTGATGAAGTTAGAGATGAGATCGCTGTGTTGAAGAAGGCAGTGAGGCATAACTCAGGTGGAGGAGTGCTTCATGTGAAAGTCAAAGAAGCAGAACCTTATGATGGTATAAGCAGTGCAAAGACTCTTGGAAAATTTCTATGGGACATGGAGTAATACTGGGAATAATTGGATCTATCTGATGATGAGACGAAGGTGAAGGTAGCTACTCAGTTCCTGATGAAGGAGGATAGATCAGATTTCCAATGGCAGTGCTGGTGACATTACTTTTTGGGATGAGATGAAGAACACTTTGGAGACCCATTTCAGTCCTTAAGATGAAACGTGGGAAGCAAGGATGAAGATAAAGTTCATAAAGTAGACAGGGAACCTTCAGACATATCAGCGAGAGTTTGCAAGTGTGGTTCTGGAACTTCCTGACATGGTGGAGAGGGACAAGGTGTTCAACTTCATTATTGGATTGAAGCCTTGGGAACGCAATGAAGTGAAGGGGCAGAAGATTAAAATGCTTGAGGAATCTTTTGCTGCTGTGGACAGGTTGGTGGAGCATTATGATGAGACTTCTTATGATAGGAAGAAGAAGTCCGATAAACCAGAAGAGAAGAAGAAGGATGATGCTTCGAAATTGGATGATAAGTCGAAGACAAAGAAAGCCTTGAAGTGTTGGATATGTGCCTTAAACCACATATGGTGAAGAATTGTCCTTCTAGGCCGAAAGTGGCTGTGATTGCACAATCTAATGTGAAGAATGAAGAAGCTTCTATGGGGATGATGTAGATACTTGGTACTGCTTCTACTACATAAGTGATCTCTTGGAGGGATCCTGAGAGGAACAAGTTGGAGTATGCTCGGATGAAGGTTGAGAGTGCTGATATACTCACTATGGTGGATAGTGGGGCTACTCACAACTTCATGGGTGAAGATACTATAAGAAGGATTGGGCTGAAGTTTGTACTGGTGAAGGCACAAATGAAGATAGTCAATTCTCCTCCTCATTGTGTTCTTGGTGTAGTTGAAAAGGTGGACACAACACTAGGTGAGTGGACAGGGAAAGTTGACTTCACTATAGTCTGGATAGATGACTATGAAGTTGCGCTGGGAATGGAATACTTGAAACAATCCAATGCTATGATTGTTCAAACTTCCACATTTGAATAGACCGTACATTTATGATGGAAGGGAGGATGTACCCATTTGTGTACCAACCATTGGGGTGACAAAGACTGATTGTAAGTTGGCAGTAATGCAAATGGAGGATGAGAAGTGAATGGAAGCTATGGGTAAGCAGTTTTCTGTGGTTGAGACAAAGCTTACCGAGTAGTCATTGATTATCAGGACACTTTCTGATAGTATCTTGGATTTGTCAAGAAGGCTAGAAGTGGTTGAGGATGATGATGATGATGAGGCATATGTGAGGCTAAATGTCTAGGAAAAGGATTAGGTCATTTATCTACAAAAGATGGAGATAGAGAATCTTGACAGAGGGATTGAGATGATTAGTGAGGGTGAGCCTTCAGGCTCTACTCCCTCCACACCTTCTTAGATGACAAAGAAGATGGGGCTCATTGTTAGCTTCTCATGGCAGTGAGTCCTTAAAACAGGTTGAGCAGGTATGGCAGATGGTGTAGGGATGGCTTGGCATCAAGCATCATGACATGTTGTAGATGGGATGGAGATTCCATGGACCTAAGCATTGCTGAGATTCTTCGTGAGTCCAGGATGTGGCAGAATCTGAGATAGATTGGGAAAGGGATAAGGATGTTCACTCTCATGGCTTGAGCGTGAAAGTTGGATTAGCTACCCAACTAGTTCAAACATGGGGTCCAAAAGTGCACAGAGATGTGTTGAAATCTGGCTGATCGGAGGCGGTGTTCGATGCACAGAGATGTTGGCATCAGGCACAAAAGGAGGATAGCTCATAGGATGGGACGACACATGATGGAGATGGGAGTTCTACATATGTTGTAGGGATGTTTGCAGTGTGTGGAGGAGTTGACATCATGGACCAAGGATGAGACAGTTGTTGATGTTGATGATCTTGGTGGATGGCTACCAGGATGGTATGTTGTCAAGATTGACAACGATTTCAGGTGGAGGAGGATGTAAGGACCTGTGGTCCTTGGCACACCCCCCAGCACGAGGTGTGAGCTTGTTGGTGAACGAGCGAAGTAACAAATGCGAAGTGCGAAGCTCTACAACCAAAACGTGTGAGGTGACATGTTATAATATGCATATAAGGATAGAGCGAAGTCACGTTTATAAGCGTGGGAGCATTAGCACACACTGACGGGCTCACTTCATACATTGTGGTGTAAATGTGATGGAGTGTTAGCCGACCAACACTTAGGCAGTGGTTGAACAATACGTGAGGGCATTGGTAGGTCAGCTAGGCAGCGAAGACCTCACCCAACGCACTGTATATATTATATGCGATGGAGCTCATTTGGAGAGCAAGTGCTCAAGCGTTCAAGCAAAGTTCTCAAGCAAGAAGTGTGAGTTAAAGGCCGTAGCAAGGAAGATAGGCACAGGTCGAATGCACCCAAGTCATGGGCAGGTCGTTTAGTGTACATGAGTCTTCAATGAAGGCGTGAGGCGCCGATGCATGGGTGAAGGTGTCGGGCGCATGGTTGTGCGAAGGCGGTGCATGGGTTCTTGGGCAGCTTGGGTGAGCGCCTGCCCATCGTGTGAAGGAAAATGCAGAGGTGGAGAAAGGTGACTCGGGTGAGGTTGCTCACCCACCATGTGGAGGTAAATGAAGGGTGACTTGGGTGAGGTTGCCCACCCGTCGACAAGGTTTAGTTGTGAAGTTTGGTTGGCAGCTCATGTGAGGGCGTGTCCGCCCGACTTCAGCAAGGAAATCTTGGTTATCACACAGAGGTGTGGGTTGTTGTAAATTTGGATAAGTATGAAACATGGGGTTTCCAAGTATACTTGTAAAGCGTTGTAATATTGGAAGACCGTATAATATATTATTTGGGAAGACTCATTGTTTGAGGAGTTGCCCCTCCCTTTATATTGTGCAATTGTATTCTCATGTATAATTTCTATTGATAATTAATGTGTATGGGTATTCATTGGTATAAAGGAACATTAATAATTACTTGGTTGAGAAACACAAACTAAGTAGGATAAATGATTAGGTGTAGTCCACGAACATAAGTATTGGTGAAAAGAAAGTGTTCGGTGGTGCTGCACCTCGCCAAGCATGGTTGAAAGACTACCGCCAGCCTGGGGGCGTGACACATTTGGTCTCGGGTACAGGGTTTAAATGAAAAGTATAATTAGTTTCATATTTGCTTGCAAAATTCATTATCAAATTAAAAATATAATTTATAAAGTTTTTAGTTAATTTAAATTTTGTAATAAATGTGTAAGTCATTAGGGTTAAATTGTTTTAGATTTCAATTAATTTGTAAATTTTAAAACAATATTTGTAAAATTTATTGATGTTTTAGTAAAATTAAATATATATTTATTTTTTTGCAAGTTACAAATGAATTTCAATATTTAAAATTTGAATTTCTAATTTAATTAGACAACTAATTTTAATGTGATATAAATCAATTTGTTAGAATTAAAAATGGTAAAAAAAATCTTATTACCAATTGTTTCCTAAATTAATTATCGAAAAAAATATAATTATAAAATTTTCATAATTAATATTTTCTTTTCATTCATTATCATACTTTTTTTGGAAATAATATTTATTAGCCTATAACCATTCTTTGTTTTTTTATTAATTGTTGTGTTTTTTAATAACAATGTTTTTTATATTTTTTTCATTAATATATTTTATTAATCATAATATTTTCTTATCAATTTAATTATTTAATTGTTACAAACTTTTTCTTTTAATAAACTATGTTATGTTTTTTTGCTGAAGCAAAGAGTCGATCCTTCAATTTCATTAAATCAACATAAAGTTACATAATGTACAAAAATCAATCCATTTACAAGAACTCCATGAAGAGAATTCCTTACAAAAAGAAAAAACCCCCACCAAACGCTAGACAAAAACCAACCCACGGGGAACTAACTTAGAAGTCAACAACGGTCAATCCCAACCACACAAACCACACCAAAGGATGGGCAAGCCCACCTGGCCCCACAAAGCTACTTGAAACTTTCAAACCATCGATCTAGGTGGCTCGATCTAATGATCAGGAAACAAATTGCTCCGCCCAGCACTACCAAATGATAGTGTGCGATGGAGGGTGGTTTACAAAACTACCCCCTACCACGTGTTGAAGACTCTATGGAATCGCTTCCGAAAGAGCGAAACCGCTAACGAATTAAGCGTCGAGCAATCGCTGGGAAACCACCTAGGGTGAGGTATTCCATCCCAAAAACGTAAAGGGTGTAGATTCCGACTGCCGGGAAAACTGACCTCCCGTCCCACCTGAACTTTCTGCGTATTCTAAAACCGAGACTTCACTAAAAAGGAAAATGATACAGCATGTAGCAGTCCAAAAAACTAGGGACTCCTCATAACTTGCATCGGGGAGAAAAATGACCGAACTTTGTTTGTCCACCAACCAAGAAAACTCAGAAAGGGAGTGGCAGCAAAAGCTGGGGAAAATCAATTCGAGCATGTCACCCTTTTCTGATATCGAACAATCTCTTTGTCCTCTACAGCTCGATCAATGTAGAGAGCCTTTAACCGGCTTTGGGGCATCTCTTGCCATTTTTCCATCATCCTACAATCTGTATTATTCACACCTTGGTTAGCCAGAATGTCCACTAGCTTATTGGCATTTCAGTGAACATGGTTCAAACTAATTGTTCGAAGCTTCTTGAGGTGAATTTGAATTCTTTGGTAAATATGAATTAGTCTTCAGTGGTTTGAAACTTTCTCCAGTCTAGAACCACAGTTGATTCTTTTCATAGATTTAATGGTAATTTTTGAGTCCTCTTCTATAATGACATTTGAGCTATGATTATGACTAAGAATCTCTAGACATTGCTCTAGGGCCGTTAGTTCAACCATATTGTTGGTGGCTCTACCTAAATGGCCATAGAAGACTAAGATTATACAACCCTTTTCATCTCGTAAAACTCCTCCAAAACCAGCTAATCTCGGGTTTCCTTTTGATGCACCATCAATGCTGAATTTTAGATAGCTCTTTGGTGGAGGTTGCCAGAAATCCTTCTCTGTATCCATTGCTATTTTTTTCTATTATCCCTTGGGGAATAATCTCTTGTAATCCTAGGAGCCTGAGATTTCTCAGCTCAGTATCTGAGGGAGGATTCGTGGGGAAGTTGTGAACTATGGTGCTGACTGTCTCCCTGATCTATTTCAAGATCAAAACAAATAGCCATTGAGGGTTGGACTTTTCATTTTTGAATATTCTTTTATTCCTTTCCTTCCACACATTCCAGATAATGAAGAATGGTGTGAAGGCCCAGAATGCATTAAGGAGTTCATTATTCGCAAAGTTCCTTCTCCATTTGTTTAGGGTATTTGTGATACTCACTCTCTCCCTATCTGTTTGTTGGAAAATGGTGGCGAAAGAATCCCACTACCAAGTGGTGTAAGAGAAACTATTGAGAATGTGCTCCATGGTCTCCTCCTACTTTTCACAGAGCTGGAATCTGGAAGGTCCCAAAATGACCATTTTTCTGATGTTGTCCCAAGTCAACATTTTCTTATGATGAACCAACCAGATGAAAATCTTGATTTTCATCCAACCTTGGTTTTCCTGGAGGTGTTGCCGTGTCTTGTCTAGAACACTGGAATCAAGCCCAAGGAGAATACCTTTAGCCTCCTTAAGATTAAAGGTGCCTTTATTATTTTTACCCCTTCTCAATTGATCTTGCCCCTCAGTGACCATGATCGTCCTTTGATTTAGTAAGCTCCTTAGTTCTTCTGCTTTTATTTTTATGGGACTTTCATCTCTGCATTCAACGTTTCTCCAGCTTCTTCACTTTCGTGGGACTTGAGAAAGATCCTAGAAATCCTTTACTTTGTTTAACCCTTGGGAATCTATTTCTTTCTTGAGGCTTAAAAAATCCTTTGTAAATAGCATTGGTTCTCGTTGCCATTTGTCCTCCCAAAAGAGTGCTAGATCTCCTGCTCTAATTTCCCAAAACCTGTTTTCTTGCACTATGCTTCTATTATCCCATGCTCTATTCCAGATGTAAGAGCCCATTATGTTTCCAGAAATTCCTATGAGATCTTTAGTATGCCAAGAGCTGGCATATTTTTCTTTCCAGTTCTTTGCCCAATGGGCTTTAGGCTCTTGAACCCATCGCCACCAAAGCTTGGCTCCTGGCACTCTACTAAGAATCTCCTGGTCATCTAAGCCTAGATCCTCATGTCTCTTGGGCTTACAGATTTTATCCCAGGAAACCAAGGCTCATTTATTCCTTGTTTCCTCCTTACCCCACAGGAAATCTCTTTGAATGTTCATAATTGCTCTAAGACACCTTTGGGAGCTGGGAGGGTAGATAGCATAAAAACTAGGATGGATTGCCGAAGAGCCTTTGTCAAAACCAACCTACCAGCCAGGTTTAAGGCTCTGATGGTCCATTTTTTTACCTTATCCTGCAACTTAGTTAGCACGGGTTCCCAGATACTTTTGATCATTGGTTTGGTCATAAGGGGAACAACCAAATACTTTGAGGGAGGGTAATCCCTTTGGAAGCCAAGGATTCTTGAGATATTTCTCTGAATATCAATGTTAGTGTTTAAAAAGAAAATTTTTGATTTAGAAAGACTGACTTCCATACCTGTAGCCCTCGCGAATTCATTTAGGATTTTATTGTAGACTGAAGCTTCTCTGACTATGGGGATTCCTTGTAGCATCATATCATCTACATATTGTTGGTGCATGAGTGCCTGACCATTCTCAGATAATTGAAGACCCTTGATTTTCCCCATGGCCTTGGCATGCTTAATGGACTACGCTAGTCCTTCCATCATGAGGATGAAGAGAAAGAGACACAGCGGGTCTCCCCGCCTAAGACCTCTAGAAGGAATGAAGATCTTTGAGGGAGAGTTGTTAACCATAATTGAAAAGATGGAGGTAGTCACCAGAGACATTACCCATCTGACCCAATTGTGATTGAACCCAAAGGCAGTGAGCACCTTCTGGATGTAAATCCAATTGACCTTGTCATAAGCTTTAGCTATATCCAATTGCATGATCATTCCCGCCTACTTTTTGCTAGTAAGCAAGTGAACCACCTCATGGGCTTGAGTAATGTTGTTTAAAATTTGTGTGCCCTCCACATATCCTGATTGTTCCTCAGACACTAATGTAAGGAAGGAGAGGTTTAAGTCTGTTGGCCACTACCTTGGATATTATCTTGTATACCACATTACATAAATCTATGGGTCTATACTTGTCTATCATTTGAGCTAAGTCCTGTTTGGGAATCAACGAGATGAAGGAGGTGTTGAGGGTTTTTAGGATGGTTTTACCACCCCTAGAATCTTGTACAACCTCCAAAATATCCTCCTTGACAATGTTCCAACAAGCTTTGAAGAAGTCCACATTAAAACTGTCCAGGCCTCATGCTTTTCCATTCTACATGTCTTTGAGGACCTCGCTAACCTCCTCTTCAGTTACTGGTCTGTTTAGGTTGATATTGTCCTCTCTGGACACCAACTTAGGGATATGCCTAGTCATTTCCTTTATTGATTGTTCCTTGTCTGGATTGTTTTCCTGGGTGATGTTACAGAAGTACTGGACAAGCACAGCTTCAATGTCCTTATGTATATTCTGAATCTCACCATTCTCATCCTTTATCGCCAAGATTTTTTTGAATGCTCTATTAGCCATAGTGGATCTATGGAAAAATCTTGTATTACGCTCTCCTTCTTTTAGCCATTGAACTCTACACTTTTTCCCCCAACATATTTCCTCTTATTTGCATAGGTTCTCCCATTCATGATGAAGTTTATCAGCCTGATCAATTTTTTTTTTGTCAAAGCCATCTCTGATTAGTGCCTGATTATGTTCCTGAATTTTGCTTTCCAATAACTTTTTGTCCACAAAAATGTTGCCGAAATATTTCTTATTCCATTCTTTGATTCTGTCCTTAATGTGCTTTAGTCTTTTATGAAGGAGGTACATTTTTGATCCCTCGAATTGCAAGTCTTCAGACCACCATTTTCTGATGTTCCTAATGAAATCCGAGTGGGAGAGCCAGATATTCTCGAATCTAAGGGGTCTATTCCCGGGAGAATCCAAACCCTTGATTTCCAATTGAATTGGCCAGTGATCGGAGCCTCTAAAGGGAAGAACTCTTACTATTATTTCTTTGTCTATAGGCATAGGCTCCTCTAATACCATAAACATGTCTAACTTAGAGGCTACCTAGGCTTCCCCTCCTCTTCTGTTGTTCCATGTAAAATGGCCACTGATTGAATCCGAGTCAACCATTCTCATATTATATGTGAACGATTGGAATGCTAATGAGTCTTTGTTTAGCGCTTTGGTGCTTCCTTTCTTTTCTGAAAGGGATTTGAACATATTAAAATCCCCACCCATGATCGAAGAAATACTAGCCTTTCTGTTCTTGAGATCAATGAGGGATTCTAGTAGTCTGAGTTTATCATCTATTCTTTGAGGTTTGTAGACCTTAGTGACCAAGAAGGTTTCGAAAACCCCCACTGGTTGAATGACTATTGATAAGTAATTCCTAGATGCCTCTACATCTATTACACTAATTTTTTTGGGGTTTCCAAAGAGTGAGAATGCCCCAGCTGTATTCTCTACTTCAACTTCTAGAAACTCTTATCTATTGATCCATTTTGCTATGGATTAGTTTTATTTTCTGAATGGAACATTTCATTTCCTAGATGAAGATCATATCCAGCAAAACTTGTTTCATTCTAAAACTAAGCATTCTTTACTTTCTTTTACTACCTAGACCTCTTATATTCCAAGATGTATACTTCATGGTTAAAGATTTGTGAAGGAGTAACTGGTTAGGTCTTTCATCTTACATGAATCAATCATCACCTTTCCACATTCCATCAAGAGCTCCTTCTGTTTTTTTCTGCCCTTCTTCTTTCCTACATTTCTAGTTGCTAATCCTGGAGTTGATTTCATTTTTTTCACACCTCTGCACGATAATTTTGCTTTTGTTTTACCCCCTTTCCTGAGTTTTCCATAAAAACAACTGCTGTATTATGTTACATTCTTCTTGAGGTAATGAGTCTAACCCCGTCGTGGTTCATTGCTTCAAGAAACCTTCTAGATCTAGGTGCTCTTTATCTAGAATTTCCTGAAATTCATGATCCTCCAAATCTGTTTCACTCTGGGTCATTTCCTGATCCATCTCTAGTTCTGTTTCATTCATTATGGTTTCTCTCTTATTATTAGTTTTTTTTTGTTCGGTTGCAGTTTTCCTCCTTCTCCTTTTCATTAGGGCCTTCCTCCATAGATTGATCTTCATTTGGCATTTCTTCCATCTCTTCCAGTGCTTGGAACTTATTCAGACTCATCTTTTGCCCCTCATTTTGTTGTTGCTTTGGTTCTTTTTTACCTCCTTTTCCCCTGCTTATCACTTTCTAAAAGCTTTCGGTATCCTTCATTGTATTCAGTTTGCTTTTGTTTTCTGCTTTACTGAGAGGGTAGTCTCTGATCAAGTGTTCATGTTCATGGCATTTTCGGCATTTGAACGAAATATGCTCATAGTCTACCATTTGCACCCATTCCGCATCAAAAACTTCTAGGATGACTTCGTTCAGAAGAGCTCCTGATAGATCCATTTCCACACAAATTCTTGCATAAGAAGTATATTTGCCTCTTCTCATGGCTTCCGAAGCTTTGATAAAACGACCTAGTTTGTTGTCTATGGCTGTAAGCGATTCATTTTCCCATTAATCTAGAGGTAGAGAATAGAGCCTTACCCAGACCCGCACCGCAGTGCCTTTGGGTTTCATTGATACTTTATCCATGTGTGTAAAGCCTTTTGAGTAGGCCATAATCCCATAAATTTACATATTATGGCATAGGTCCCCATATGTTCACTGTGCTCTTGCAGTGCACGATTATTTAACACTACTCTAGGAATGATTTCCATTTTGGGTCTACAAGGTCTCTTTTGTCTTTTTTCCTTTGTTCCCTGGTTTTTGTCTTCTTCCTCCTTGTCCTTTGTGCTGCTATTTTCCTTGGACTTGGCCCCATATGTGTCATTATCATTATTTCTATTTTCTTCCTCCTCCGTTCCTCTCACATTTCGTAGATGTGACTTGCCTCTGTTGTTCACTGCATCTTTGTAGGAGGGAGTGGAGCTCCATCTTTTGAGACCCTCCGTTAAGGTCGAACTCAGAACTCAAAAACTCTCAGAAACCCTGCTCGACTTATGTTCTGTCACTCTCCTCCCCTCTCCACCTAATTCAGGGGCCTCATAAAATCTTAATAAACTATGTTATCATATATCAATAGCAATTTCATTTCCTTCCACCAAAATTGTGATGTTTAAATCATACGTTTAATATAATTGAATTATATATCATATTCATTTCCATAAAAATTCTTTAATTTTTGGATAAAAAATAAATATTAAATATCAATGGTACATATGGCACTCGATAAATATTGATAAAATATGAAATTTATTTTTTTAAATATATAATTTCTATAAAAGGTTCTCAATTAATTTTCAAAGATCGATTGTCCTCGACATTTATCATCTATTTGATTTGTATTCCTTTCTGAGTAAACTCTCTCTTTACAGTTTGTTCTCCATTCATTTTCATGTATTATATATTCGAACTCATTTCGATAGGTCACTTTTGCGGCCGCTGGATATTGCTCAACATCTCATTACATATCACAATCAAACCATCCAGCTCACTATCGAACCCATACTTTCCTGGTCAACTGTGTGGGCTCTCACAGGTTGGTTTTAGAAATAATATTCTGAATAATAAACCAACCTGCGAGAGCCCACCCAGCAGACCAGGAAAGTATGTGTCGGATAGTGAACTGGACGGTTTGATTGTACTAGGTAAGGTGGTGCAGAAGCGTACACAGCAACGTCTACTGGCCACAAAAGTGAACAATCAAGATAAGCCCAAACACAGTGTACGTGAAAATGAATCGACAGCAAAGTGTAAACCAGAGAGAAAAGTAGGAAGAAAGAAGATAGTCACGAGATCTAAAAGAAAATGGATAATAAAATTAAATTAAGTGCAGCAAGGAAGAAACCAAATGAATTTGAAAATTTAATGGTGCAGTGAAGAAGAAAACGAAGAATGCAATCAGAATAAAAACTAAATAGGTAACAAATCCAAAGGACTCTGGAAAATTAAACATGAGAAATTTAAGTGACATTTTAAATGGAAATCACAGGTCTCTAAAGGTAACTGAATAATAATATGTTAAACGTAAATAGGGATCACATTTTCTTAAGTGTAGCAAGGAAGAAACCGAATGATTTGAAAATTTAACGGTGCAGTGAAGAAAACAAGGAATGTAATCCGAATAAGAACTAAATAGGTAAAAAATCCAAAAGAGGACTCCGGAAAATTAAACATGAGATATTTAAGTGACATTTTTAATGGAAATCACAGGTCTCCAAAGGTAATTTAATAATAATATGCTAAAGGTAAATAGGGATCGCATTTTTAAAATTAAATATAGGAAAATTTTCATTTCTTTATTTTTAATCGATACATAAATAACATATATTTTTAGTAATTTATTATATTTATTTAAATTTTTGCATTAAAAAATGTTTTTATTGTATTTTTATTTAAATTTTAATTTTATATATATATAATATATATATATATTATATGAGTTTTTTTATATATCTATTAAATATATTTTCTGAAAATATAATTATAATTTAATTTATTTTATTTTAATTGTAATATGGTTATATAATTATTTTATAAAAAATTGTTTGTAACTTTTTTAATGAAAATAAAATTACATTAATAACGATAAAATTGAATTAATTTATTAAATTGATTACTTTCACATTTTTAATATTTTTAATGAAATTTATATTATATTTTATTATTATTATTATTGTTTAATCTAATGTTTTCATTTTACAAATTTTAATTTTCTTCAACTCATATTTAAGTTTTTACACATTTATAACTACTACAACATCTTTCTCAAGCTTTAGAGAACATTTAAATATTTATAGTTATTTACTAACACTAGAATATCTCTCCTACACTAATTTGTAGAACACAGTTTCACCTATTATATATATATATATATATATATAATCCAATTTTTAGGTGAGGGCCAAGCCAGACACCAAATTGGTCTATAAGACCCCTCTGGGACAAAGGACCTACTCTGCACAACCATTTGACTGCTAGAAGGCATACATACTCCTGTGACATTTTAGGAGGAAACACATGCTCTTAACCATTAGACCCACTCAAAGTGTATATTTCAAATTTAATTGAATAAAAAAGATTAAAAAATAAAAAAAAAATATAAACCGTTTATTTCATATACCACAAAATATCCAAAAAAAAAGATTGAAGTAATTTAACATTATAACTATATATTATTATAGATAAATCATATATCTTATAAATATTAATAATATTATAATTTTAAAATAATATTACAATATATATTGTATAATATTATTAAATGAGGTTATGTGGTGGTTGGTGAATGGTTAATGTTGTATTTGGCCACTTAATTTAATTCCTTGAAAGTGTCTATTATTGTTTTATTGACCTTTACTCATGTCTCATCAAGAGAGAGAACACACATATATATAGTTTATTAGATATACTACTATAACTTTTATATTTATATTTAAAATAATGGTATTAAGGATTTGAACTTCAATCTCTTAATAAACATTCTTAATTTTAATAACACTTTCCAATTTAACTAATCCCTTTCTCATTTCATTTACAAAAATGTTGTTGTTTATATTTTAAATTTTTTCTCATAAATATAAATAATTTCTATGTACTTAAAACCTCTATTTAATATTCCTACCAAGACCACCTAAGGCTCAAAGAAGGTTGGTATAAAGGCAGCAGCCACCTAAGGCTAAAACCATGGTTGTATAAAGACATCAGGGCTTGGTTAAACCATTAGGAGATCGATGAGAATGTTGCATTGCAAAACATTAATAACATTAAAAATGTTGTTACTTCTAAGTTCAAAGAAAAATCTGGTGCGAGAAATATTTAGTAGCTAAAATAAAATTAAGATATTATAATGAGGTCATCAACCCCACCCTAGAAGATCAAAAGTATCTCTCTATTTTAACTAGCTCAAAGAAGAGGATTAATATAACCAAGATTAGAACAATCTCTTATGAGCTCCATAGTGAAACGGGTCGTTAGGCAACCCCACCCTAGAAGATCAAAAGTATCTCTCTATTTTAACTAGCTCAAAGAAGAGGATTAATATAACCAAGATTAGAACAATCTCTTATGAGCTCCATAGTGAAACGGGTCGTTGGGCAGTTCCTAAAACACCATGGGTGGAAAGGATTTGCCGTGTCTATGAGAATATGAACATTGACGATGAAAATCACTTCCTCTTAGAATGCCCCGTGTACACCCACATTAGATCTTGGTTTCATAATCATTGTGCAATACTGACCTTCCTAGCCTTTTACAATGTGAAGATTATAGTAAGCTTGGGAGGATTTTCTCCAAGCTTTTTGAGCATATGAATAAAATCTTAGATCAAACTAAATAATTTGTTTCTTTAAGTCCAATAGACAAAGGTTTGGTCTCAGTAGACGTCAATCACCACCACCAGCATCATCAAAAAATTAGTTGATTATATTAATTTGATTTAGACATAAATATAAAATTTCTTATAACTAGACATATTTGTGAAGTATTAGAATCTTATTTGATGTTAAAAAAAAAAAAAATATTTGTAATATATTAATGAAGATTTAGTTATTTATTAAAAAGAGTATATCTTCCTTTTCAATATATTTTTAAAATAATATATAATATAATAAATTTTAGTCCGTATAATATTATATAAGTTTTAAGTTGGAAAATTATAGATTTGGAAAGTATAAATTCTAAGTTAAAATAATAATAATAAACAACTTTTGAGTGGTATATAAAGTTTTTGAGTTGTATATAATTTTAATAGGGAAATTATTATTATTATTATTTCAAAATATGTGAGTAATATTTTTTTTATTATATTAAAAGTACTTATATTGTATTGTTTTTTTTTTTGTAGACAAAGGTGGTACTCTCATTTTTTATTATCACATCAGAAAATTATAGCAAAATTGGTGGAACCAACTACCCGCCCACTAGGGGAAACCGAGTAGGGTGTCCACCTAAAGTTTTTAACAGCAAACCAAAAAAAGAAATACCGCATTCCGTTTTCCCAAGCTAAATAAACATTACAGTCCTTCCCTGGTCTAATTCTGCTGATATGCATATAGAAGTTGTCTATTACAAAATGAGGGAAGCTGTCTAGATTATCTATATACCGCAAATTCATCAAAAGGAAGACAAGAACTAAAACTGCTCAACTGCATTAGCAAGGATTGGAGAGTCCTCTTTGTTACTCTTTTGCTGGCTGTCCTTGAGCAATTGCTGGATCTCATCTAACTGCTTCCCTTGCATCCATGGAGATTTGTAGGATGGGAGCTCATGTCTCAAGTTAGGCACACCCTGAACCAACTCAGCCATTTCAGAAGCCACCTGCTCCAAAGCCTTGGCAAGAAGACGTTTCATCACCCAGTAAATGTGTAAGGATTGTTTGAAAAGAGACATTCTTCCTCTCGTATTACCGGGGTCATGCACCAACAACTCCCAATGCTCCATTTCCGAATCAGATTGAGCTTGTATTGCTTCTTCTTCCATATTTTGGATGATTCGCCTGATTTTGGGATTGCTATTCTGGACATAAGCTCTCTCAGCCCTCTGAATTTTATGCTCGAATGTTTGTCTGGCCCTCCTGCCAGGACGTCTGCTCGGTTCCGGTTCTTCTCCCTTACCGTTCCGAGCTTTGTTGGCATCGCTGTTCTGACCACGGATTGGGGCAGTCTCGCGAACACCCTGGCGAATCCTCCTCCGACGCCCATGCTGCGGTACCCGTCTGCCACGCCAGCGCTGCTGGCTAACATCCATGGCATACTGCTCCGATTCCTCTGCATTCATACTCTGGTCGCGGCTTCCCTCCTTGTCTGAAGTATCAGAAATTTCAAAAATTTCCTCCGAGTCTTCTTCCTTCACTACCCCTTTTCCTTTTCGTTCTGATTCCCTGGTTCGCACAGCTTCCATTTCCTCCGCTGACCGAGCCTTCTTTCTAGTTTCCATAACTTCGCTCACAGAAGGCCAACAATGAACAATGCGGGAGGTTCTCAGATGACCTGTGACTCCTCTCGCGCTGCAAATGCTAACTGAAGTCTTCTGATGCCGGGTGCTTTACATGCAGGCTTTTATAAAATCCTGGAACCCGCTCCTGCTATCAATCCGGCTGTCCGAAACCTGCCATCTGTTCCTCCGATCATGGCATTTCCTATCAACCATCCTATTAGATTTATTTTGGTTTACAGTTCCTGACATGTACTCGCCATCTCTGCTCCAGTTCGAATCTATGATTGGGTTTATGTGAGGCGGATTTTTCCCCGCAGATTTCATACCTTTTCGATGTGGTCTCCCATGGCAATCACCGATCCCTTCTCCCTGTCCTTTCTGACATTTCTTAACTGTCTGTCCTAAATTTTGTCCGTTCCCAATGCTTCGTACGAGTATTACCATTCGCATAGGGATCCTAATCATAATGAACCTGCGAGGTCTGGACGCTCCATGTCCCTCTGGTGCTCCAGCTCATCACTCTCCACCTTTCTACCTGTGGCTTGGTCATGATCGGCCTTGATTATGGTTGCCAGGTCCATCCATTCCTTGTGCCCACACACCGCTCTCCATTGAACATCCATCGAGCTACCGCGGCCTCTGCATGCCCAGTTAGCCAAGAAATCAGCCGCCTGGTTTCCTTTCTGCCTCACATGGTTTATTACCTTATACTCAATGCGTTGCAGAAGATCGGCAATTTCCTGTACAATTCTAGCTGTTCGCCAACTATTCATGACTTTTTCCCAATTCCGGCCATTGCTGAGCTTCTTTAGCATTTCCACTGCGATCTCAGAGTCCCCTGTGATTTCAAGATTGGAGTAGCCGTTTCTTACCGCGATTCGTAAGCCTTGATGTAGAGCCCAGAACACTGCCTCATTATTTGTCATTTCCCCCCCCCAATCTGCAAAAATCCATCTTACCTGATTGCTGCTGTCCCGGAAAATGCCTCAAAAGCCTGCTTCGCCTGGGTTCCCCTTAGAGGCCCCATCAAAATTCAATTTGATGAAATTATCTTTGGGATAGTAGAATTTATCCGAGCTTTGGGTCCGCATCTCATGGTTAGGATTCTGTTTATGAAAAACCATTTCGAATTTTCAATTTAATTTGTTCAAGATTTCTTCCTCCACCTGGTTGGCTTTCCAATCTTCCCCTACCCATTTATCCACCAAGATTGTTTCCCGCAGTAGCTTGATTGCTTTCCCCCAAATGACTTCCAGTTCCTTTGCTAAATTCTGGAATATCCTGTGATTTCTCTCCTTCTAAATCATCCAGAGTATAAATCTGGAGATGAGGTCCCAAGCTCTTCTGACCACTTTGCATTGAAAGATTTCCTTATTCCATTGAAAAACCACTTCATTGAATTCACGAGGTACATTTTCAGGTTTACCAAAAGTTCGTTTGGTATTTATCCACAGGGTCTTGGCAAAGGGACAATTTATCAGCAGATGGTTTCTGGTTTCCCCCTCTGAATTACACAGACAGCATCTCGATGGGCCAATAAAACCCTTCTTTTGAATTCGATCCTAGGTTAGGATTTTGTTTTTTGATGCCAGCCAGATAAATATGGAGACTTTCGGCCACCAATTCCTTTCCCATACAATTCTCCAGTCAGGGTTCTCTTCGTTTCCAGTTTGCGCGGAGGTTAGGAAGTAGGCCTCCTTAGTAGTGAACGAGCCTTTCATTGAATTCCCCCACTGGAGAATATCCCTACCATTGCGAGCTTTAATCTTTCTTGACTCAACCTCCTTCCTGTAGGCTTCTTTTTGGTCCAGACTGAGCTCTCTGTCCCACTCCGTCAGATCAACCCATATTCTCCAACTTTCTTCTGGGTTATTAGCTTTCCAATAGTCCCTGACACGAGGTCTATTGCCTCCTATTCTGTCCCGGATCTGGTGTAGTCCCTGTATGCTGCTCAGTCTTTCCTTCTGATGCCATTTATCCTCCCAGAAGTTAGCTTCTTCGCCACCTCGGATCTCCCAAAAGGTATGCTTTTCAACCAAATCCCTATTTAGGCGAGCTAGGTCCCAGATAGATGACCCTTTGGGAGTTTCTCTTCGCCTTAAGATTTCCACTGCAGTTTCAGGCATATTATACTTTTCTTTCCATATGATTTTCCATAGATCATTTCCCCCCCTGAGCCATCTCCACCAAAGTTTCTCTCCCAGCACCTTATTGAGAATCTCAGGGTCCCTCAACCCCAGTCCTACTTTCTCCTTTCTTGCAGTTAACTGGCTCCAGGAGGCTAAGGCCCATTTTTTCTTCTGATCAGCCCCTCTCCATATAAAATTCCTGATGAGCTCTCTTATCCTTGCACAAATACCTAGGGGGGCTGCCATTATTGATAAAGGGTAGACAGGGATAGCTTGAAGGACAGATTTTGCCAGAACTATTCGGCCAGCTATGTTTAATGTTCGGAAGGCCCAATTTGCCACCTTGTTGCTTAGCTTATCTATAATTCCTTGCCAATTTTTCATCTTTTTGGAAGTAAAGTCTAAGATGTTGCCCAAGTATTTAGTAGGTAGTTCGCCCCTCCTGAAAACCAATAGTCTTATAAGGTGGGCTTTGACCTGATCCACTGTGTTAAATATGAAGACATAGGATTTGTCCCTATCGATCTCCAAACCTGAAGCCCCCACAAATAGATCCAAGATTCTTCTAAGGTGTTTTACCTCTTTGAATGTTGGTTCCCCAAACAACATGATATCATCAACAAATTGCTGATGAGTTAGAGGCAGATTATTTCCCCAGAGCTTAAGACCTTTTAGTTTGTTTGCTTCTCTTTCTTTCTTGATGAAACGACCCAGTCCTTCAGCAGCTAGAATGAACAGAAATGGAGATAATGGATCTCCCTGACGAATACCTCTAGAAGGAGTAAATGTTCTCGAGGGAGTCCCGTTCACAAGAATTGAAAAATTTGGGGAGGAGATCAAACTATGAATCCAATCAATCCATCTTCTACTAAAACCAAAACTTTCCAAGACTTTTCCCAAATAGTTCCAACTTAATATATCATACGCCATCGACAGGTCTAATTTAATCATCATACCCTTCTGTTTTTTGACTTTTAATGAGTGAATAACTTCTTGAGTTACAACCAGGCCATCAAGGATCTGTCTTCCTTCAACGAAACCTGTTTGTTCAGCAGAAATTAACTTACCCAGAAGGGGTTTTAATCTCCTGGCCATCATAGATGTTATAATCTTATAAATAACATTACACAACGCTATGGGTCTGAAACCATTGGCATCTTCCAGATTATCACCTCTAGGGTTTAAAGCATAGAAAGTGGAGTTAATGGCAGGCCATACCTTCTGGTTCATCCTAGATTCTTCTACCAGCTCCAGAATCTCTTTTCCCAGGAAGTGCCAACCTGCCTGGAAGAAGTCAACTGTGAAGCCATCCAGGCCTGGAGCAGTACCTTTCTTCATTGCTTTCACAGTTTCCTCTATCTCCTCTAAAGTGGCGGCTCTCATCAACACTTTATTTTGGTCTTCAGTGACTAATCGAGGAATGACAGAGCAAATTTCCTGGATTGCATGCATTCTATCAGCTTGGGGTTCACTTAATATTTCCTTATGGTGATCCATAAGGACTTGTTCAATTTCAGCTTGCTCAACCACTCTGTTCCCATTCTTATCTTTGATAGAAAGAATCATGTTTCTCTGTCTATGTTTGATCATAGCTTGATGAAAGAATTTAGTGTTTCTTTCCCCTTCCCTTAACCATTTTATTCTCGATTTTTGTCCCCAAAGGATTTCTTCCTGCTTCCTTCTTTCTTCAAGTTTGCCAAGTATTGCCCCTTCCTTACTGATGCTTTCCTCTGTTCTGCCTTCCAGTATCATTTTCTGCTGAATAGCTTCCATTTCTTTTTCTAAATTTAGTTTGTCTTCCATAATATTGCCGAACTCCTTCTTGTTCCAATTTTTGATTCTCCCCTTCAACTCTTTGAGTTTCAGCTGAAACGTACGCATTTTACCTTTGCCCTAAATAGTGCTTTTCCTCCACCATTCTTCAACTTTTTTGATGAATTCTGGGTCTCTTAACCAGAAGGCTTCAAAACGAAAAGGTCTTTTTCCCTGGTTCACTTTAATATCCACCTCAACTCTAATTGGCCAATGATCAGACCCCAGGGAAGGCATGATCTTTGCTTCCATAAAAATATCCTTGTTCATGATACCTTTAGAAACTAGGAATCGATCAAGCCTGGAAGCAATTTGATTTTTACCCCCCCCTCCTGTTGTTCCAGGTGAAAATCCCATTAATAGTCTGAATGTCTACTAATCTGAGATCCTCTATCAGTTCATTAAACTTATCCATGAAGTGATCCATCTTCCTTATCCCTCCCTTCTTTTCTTCTAAAGATCTGATTAGATTAAAATCGCCACCTATTATCCAGTCAACTTCTGGATATAACCTACGAATGATTTTCATACTATTTAGGAAGTTTTCTTTTTCACCGGGAGAAGGAGGTCTATACACCCCTGAAATGACAACCTGCTCTTTAGTTCCTACTATTCTACCAAGGCCAGTAAGGATTCTACTCATACTGGTCCAGCTATCTAAGATGATATCATTCGGGTTCCACAAAATTGCAATACCTCCTGCAGAACCAATGGCATCTTGTCCCATCACTTCATAATGCAGTTTATTCTTGTCCATGATTTCTTCAATTTGTTGAACATAAATTTTCGTCTCCTGTAAATCATAATACTAGACTTTTCTTTTTTCAGTTTTTCTTTCAAATACCCCTGCTTACCCTTGCTATTCAGGCCTCTTATGTTCCAACTGATCACAATCATTTAAAACTTTTGGAAGGAGGGGAAGAATACCTCTGACAGAGGTATCACTTTGCCTGAGTTTATCAACATTTCTCCCACAGTCTAGATAGTTTCATTCATCGGCTTCTGGCCTCGTTTCCTACTGCTTTTGCCAGAGCCATCCATTCCTGTCTGTCCATTCCCTTGATCGATTCCTATCATTATCTGCTTGTCTAAGTTCTGCCCTTTTTTTTCCTTATATTTCTGGAATACTTCCTTCTGCAATTGTTTCTATTTCTCAGGTATGAATCTGCTATCTAGATATTTCCATTCTTGAAGTAGTTGTTTCATGATTCTCTCCTCCTCAATCTCACCTTCAACTTGATTTTCCACATCCATCGGGGATTGTATTATCGTATCCTCCATATTTCCTTCCGTATGCTCTACAGTAATTGGTCCTGGGTTTGCGTCCTTACCTTTATTTTCTCCTGTAATATCCATTGGGGAATTCCCAGGGTCCTCGTCATCTTCCAGATTGACTTCATAATCTTCATTTTCACTCTGAAGAGCCTGAAACTTGTTTTGGCTTATTGTGATACCCGATTTTCCTTGAGGTTGGGATTTTGTTCTTTCTTGACTCTGCCTCTTTCTTCTTGAGACCTGTTGGAAACCCTTATCAGTGTCCTCCAATTTCCCTGTATTTCTCTGATGTTCCTCCTGACTTCTTTTCAATTCATCCTCCTTATTTAATGGGCATTGTCTATACAGGTGACCATATTCGTGGCATTTTCGGCACCTGAAAGGGATGTGTTCATAATCTACTAGTTGTTGCCACACTTTGTCATGATACTCCACCTCAACATGATCTGGGAGGGGTTCAGCTAGATTCATGTAGACACAGATCCTCGCATATGAGTTATATTTACCTTATTTTGTAGCTTTTGCAGCTTTAACAAAGCTCCCGATTGAATTCCCTATTCCTTCCAAAATTTCAGGGTCCCAAAATTCATCAGGGAGTCCAAACAGTCTGACCCAGATTGGAGCTTCCAGCAGCTCTTCCTTTTCTGGGTTGTACCTCTCCTCCCAATATTTCATGAATAAGCCTGCATTGTTCATGAAATACTGTCCTTCTTCAAAGACCCTATTTCTGTCTTCCATATTCGTGAAGATAGCTGTGAAGAACCCTTGTGCACCCAACTTCAGGTCTATGTGACCCTTAGGTTTCCACCTTTGGTCAATCCATCTGTATAGCTCTTTTTCCGGAGGCCAATAGCCTATGAATTTGCAAATCAGGGCATGATCTTTCATACAACTGTTATATTCCTCAAGCTTGTTATTGGGGATAACATATCTTGGCTTTTTTTGTGCCCTGGGTAGGCATTTTCTTTTCATCCTTTTTTGCCACAGATTGCCCATGACTGGGGCATAGTTTTCCTGCTGATTCTGCTGCATTCCACTTGCACTATTCTCCCCCATTACCACATTCTTAAAGGAGGGGATCTCTCCCCTCCCCATAGGGTTTTCCATTTCCATCTCAGCTCCTGTCTCTTAGAAGTTAACCCTAACAAAAACTGAAAAAATCTTCTTACCTGACAAGCAGAAGCTCCTCTGACCTGCTCCCCGACCTGACCGCTGCGACAAACCTTCCCCCGTATTCGCCGCCGGTCAGTTCCGTCTGTTGCGCCGTCTGCAAACCCTAGCAGCGCGCATCCGTCCGGCTCCGATCTTTAAAAACACTTGTCACCCGCAACAAAGTCATTACTTATATTGTATTGTTATCTAAGTAAATGAGTATGAAATATTTATGTAAATGAGTATGAAATATAAATATTGTAATATCTATAAAATGAGCTATTTAGCAATAAGCATAATTATAATAATATATAAAATGAAATATTAAATTTAAAGATAATAAAATATAATATGGATTAGATTTAAATGAATTTTGGTTTTATCAAATGCCAAGAGGGATCAAATCTCTTGAGGTGCAAACCTCCTCTCTGAGTGCAAAATTTGAGGAAAGGTTTGCACCTTGAGAAATTTGATCGCTATTGGTGTTTGATAGATCCGGAGTTAAGATGGATCTAGGCCGGTTTCAGCAGTGTGCAATAAAAGAAAACCTAACGAACATATGATTAATTTTATTACTAATATGTAAATTCATCTATTATTAATATAATCATTTTAAATATCTAAAATATGTCTCAGATTAATCTAGTCATTTTAATTTTGAAATTGCTTAGTTACCTCACTTTGTTGAGATGATAAATATTGTTAATAACTTTAATGATGAAAAATGATTAAATAAATATTTTGAATGTAAAATGGCAATGTAGTGGTCTTGAATTATAGAAAAATTCTATAATAAGTATATAGTCAATTACAAATAGCCTTGATTGTGATTAATCTCAAACTATTTTCTTCTACTACTATCACTGTCAACATTGTTACTTTTTTCATCTTTTCATATCGATTATATGAAAAGCGTAGGTTAAATCGTAAACCATTTAAATATTTAGCTTGAGCTATTGTAATAAACATCATACATTGTCTCTCTTTCTCTCCAATATTAATCGGTTGAATTATTGTAACACAAAAATCAATGTAGATTGTTAATAATTTGTTGTGCTTACACTGAAACCATTGCACAATATTAATCGAATCACTTTAAAATTAATGTACCATCATACATCTAGTTACATCAATTTAGAAATCAACATCTACATTCAACATATACATTGAAATTGATGTGTCTAATGTGAGCAACCAAATAAGATTAGAAAACAACATTTACACTGAAATCAATGCATCTAATGCAAGAAATCAAATGGGATTAGAAATCAACATTTACAATCAAATCAATGAATCTATTCGAAGTAAGAAAATATGATTATAAACCAATATCTACACTGAAATCAATGCATTTACTGCAAGGAATCAAATGGGATTATAAACCAACATCTAGACTCAAATCAATGCATGTAGTGCAAGCAATCAAGCAAGATTAGAAATCACCATCTACACCAAAACCAATGCATTTAGTGAAAACAATCAAATAGGATTAGAAATCATATACATTGAAATCAATGCATAAAATTCAAGAAACCAAATATTATTAGAAATCAACATATACATTGAAATCAATACATCTAGTGCAATTAATCAAATAGGATTAGAAATCACCATCTACACTGAAATCAATGCATTTAGTGCAAGCAATAAAATAGGATTAGAAATAATCTAGATTGAAATGAATACATCTAAAGCAAGTAATCAAATATCATTAGAAATCAACATCTACACAAAAATCAATGCATCTAGTGCAAGCAGTCAAACAAGGATTACAAATCACCATCTACACTAAAATCAATACATCTAGTGCAAGAAATCTTCTTCCCTCTCTCCTACTTCCATATATACCTATATATCCCTCCATCTCTCACTCTTTGTATAGATATCTTAACCCCCAAACACACACACTCTCTCACTCCATATCTATCAATCTCTCTGCCCATCCTTCCATCTCTCAATCTCTCACTTTCTCCCTCTCTTCTCTTTCCATCTATGCCTCTATCCCCCTTTGTCTCTCTATATCACCCCCAAAACATACACTCTTGATCTTTCGAGAGAATAGCTAACATAATATTTCATGAAAATTCATAATCTTTCCAAAGGAAATCTAACGTAATAGATATTGTTATTGTGCATGAATATATTTATTTTTCTAGCTCAATAGTTATGATATTTAAGAATGTAATTACATAAATGTTATCAATACAACTAGCCCCCTCAAATATTACTTTTGGTGCATGCAAATACATAAAAGGAAGCTAACACAATGGACAATGTTCCTATGCATGTAATTGCATGTCCTTTCCAACAACATATTTTCCAAATGAGAGTTATTCGAAATTGCTATTGTAAATGAAAATGCATGCTCTATTCCAAGTAATGGTAATGAGATAATTATTATTCCTCATGTGCAGATACATGTTCTTCTCCAAAGGAAAGTTAACATATTTATTCCATGGAATTACATATTTGTTTTCAAAAAGTCAAAAACAATAATTGTATTCACCTCTGCATGAATATATATAATATTATATAAATATATATTATATATATATAAATATATATATATATATACTATATATATAATTAATATATATAATATTATATCCACGAAATCTCCAAATGACTTTTCTTTTCATGCAAGATCAATGTAAATGACTGAGCACAAAACAACACATTCCCTGCCAAGAATAATAACATATTAGCTATCTCTATATGTACAACTATTATTTCTAAGAAAACAAACATTGTGGCTATTGTTTCATGCACATATATAGTTATTAATTTCCTAAAGAAATCAGGATATTTTTTCTTTCCATGCATGCAAGGACACATATTTCTTCCTCAAGAAATCTACCCCAAATAGTTGTTCTATGAATGAATAAATAAATATAGAGTTCATGCAGCATTTTCTAGACAATAGCTTATCCATCTCCTTATCAAATTCCTCTTGACTTAATTGCTTCTTCATGCAATTCCTCTTGGGCTTGTTTTCTCCATTGTAATAGCTTTTCTTTGAGCCATGATCATGGCCATCAGTAGCCATCATTTTTCCTTCCTTCTTGTGACCATTCACTTGCTCACTGTGAGTTGTTGACAAGCCTTTGTAATAACTGTTATTCGTTCTTTGATACTTGAACACCTCACATCAACCTGGATATTATTGTCCCTAAGTTCCCTCCTATGGAACCTTCTGAACAATCATTTCTCCTCTTTGGATTTTTCTAAACCTTACTCATGACTTCAGAAAATCTATGGTTCTCTTCTCTTAAGGACATCCTCTATCTACTTTAGTGTCCAACTAGAACTAGGTTTTCTGATTTAGTAGCCGCCCTTGATGCAAGGGTTATTTTCTACTTCTTCTAAGGACTCTGCTAATTATTTAAAACTAATGCTAGCTATAGTTATGTCATCCACCTCTGTCACTTCTTACAATTATTAGATTGCCAAAACTTAAATAGCTTAATAACTAGTTACCTCCTAGGGTTTATCCTCAATATCTCTTCCAACTATTCACTTGGTTGTTTTTTTTTTTCTCCTTTTAGCCCTGCTCCTTGCTGGAAATTTATTCCTCTATGCTTAACTCCTCTTTTTCATGTCTTGTCCTTTCAACTTCAAACAGTTAGCAATTATTAAATTAAACATAAAAGTTATTACCTTCTAAGGTTCTTCATATTCTCCTTCTTACTGGCTGCAACATCATTTGATGCAATGAAACTGCTTGAAAAAGAGCTTTGACTCTCATACCACTTGATAGCAGGCCCCTCCAGTGGCTTGTTGTCTCTCTTTTCCCAAGATTCTTCTCTCCTTGGTATTGATGATTTCTTCTCTTTTCTAGGAGGATCCTAACAAAAATTTAAAACATATTTCTTAGAATCCCTTGGGATTCGTAAGCCTCTGTCATCTTTCCTTTATGTTGCATGATTCCCAAGTAAGGTGAGACCCACTCCTTTAACCCTTTTCCTTAATTCCAATATGTCTCAAATTTTTGTTGGAAAGAAAATCACTCTTGAGGTTTTTAAACCCTCGTAGATTTTCTCCATTGTGAGGCAAGCCCAAATCAATTCGACCTTGCCTCCATTGACTCCATTTGCAAATAAACCCTACTTTGAATCCCAACTGAAATTATATATGAAACACAAGCCTCTTCGTAACCTATAATGCCATGGAAACATATACGTTAATATAGATCCCAAATTATAAATATGGAGCCAAAGTATGAATGTCTCTATTGCAGCCCTTTGGAACTAGTTGTAGTTGCTCCCGACTTAAAATTCAAAGATTGGGTCTTTTTTCTTCTAATGTTATATAAGGTAGGTTCTTTGCTCGCTCTATAATTCTATACCACATATCTGAATTCATTTAAGCTCAACTATGCCAATGGTCAGGTACCATAGTGTAACGCCTTGAGGTTGTGCGACGGTCGGACGGCACGGGTGACTAGCTAGGTGGGCTGAACAACATGCAAAACAGGACTACAGTTGGCTGTGTGATGGTTCTCTATGTGAGGACGTGGATGTAGGGAGTGACCTACGGGTGTTTGAAGTCTATGAGATGAAGATATGAATGTGGACATCTATATCAGATAGTTGGTCTCGGGTGCCCCGAATGATGGACGGGTCGACGGGTAGACCGACTGAACGATGGGGTGGCCATACGATGAGCGGATGGGCTAATGGTGGTGAAATTGGCTAAGCCGACAAACATGTAGTGGAAAGGCAGGTCGACTGGGTGACCACACAATGAGTTGGACAACGTATAAGTAGATGATGAGATGTGGTGGCAGAGCAATCAATCAATGAACTTGCAATACTTGGGTGAGTTCTGCAGTTGGAGAAGTGTAAGTCTGTAATGCGGATGTGCCCAAGTGATGGGTAGATTGTGTGGTGGTAACCGGGCAGGAAAGGCGAACGTTGGACGGGCGACCTGAGTTGGGGGTTAGCTAAATGAACATGTAGCGACTGGGTCAACATGCACGACAGGCAGGCCAGCCGACCTGTGTCGGGTGTCGACCAAACGACCGTGTAGCAGCTGGGTGAGCGTGCATTGTGGGTAGGCCGGGCGACCTACGTAGGGCGCTAGGTGAACGAGCATGTAGCGCCTGGGTGTGATTGAATGTACAGAAAGGGTGACTCAAGTAGGGGAAGGCGTGCACAGTGAAATGGCATGGAGAGTTGGTCATGTGAACGGGCAACCTGAGTTGGGAGCCCCATGTACGAGCTGAACGAAAAGGTGAACTAAGTGAGGGCGACCCATGGTTGTGTGTGTCGGACACTGGGGGAAAGAAAGTTGTGTTTTGGGTTCTGAATGGAGGTGCGATGATGACGTGCAGAGGGCGCCCAAGGTTGGTGACACAGGCATGATGAGCCCCCCCGAGTTGGGCAAAAGACATGAATGTGCAATGAGGTGAACAAAGTGTTGGGTGAGTTGTGCGATGATCGTTCGGAGGCACCGACGAGCTGGACAACCGAGTTTGCCAAAATTGTGAAAATTTCGTTAAGTGTAAATTTTGGGTTTCCTCCAAGATTTAGCTTATGTTGTAAAAATTGAAGATTATATATATTGATATACAGGCAGACTCACATTGGGGAGCTACCCCTCGCTTTATACTATTGTGCATTTACATGTGTTAGTGTTGTTTATGATGAATCTATATGGGTTTCATCTTGTATAAAGGATAAAGATAATACTTGGTAACGAAAAATAAACTAAGTACGAATGTTAGGCATAGTCCATGAACATAAGTATTGGTGAAAAGAAAGTATTTGGTGGTGCCTCACCTTGCTATAGTGTGGTTGAAAGACTACTGCAAGTGTAGAGGCATGATAGTTGGTATCAAAGCTGATGTTCAAGTTGACAATGAAGAGCTGATCCCACTTGTTACCGAGAATAGTGTCCACTCGGATGCTACTATTCCCACTAAGACTGGTAGCTATCTTAGAAACAAACAAGTAAAGTCTATTTTTTCTTTCCTTTATGAAAATAGATAAAGAGAGAACCAAGGAGACCAACATTAGTCTTTGCGCTTGATTTCCTCCCTCCTGTAGAGCTTTACCGCTTCTCTTCATCTGCCAGCTTCAAAGAGCACTATGGAATCACAACAACATACTACTATCGAAGAAACAAAGATCTATATGCAAAAAATAACACAGACCGATTGTGTTAACCATCAAATGCATATAAACAAGTACACAAGAATATGGAGGAAAACTTGAATAGCTTTATTAAGATGAAAAGTAGCAAGAGGATTACAACCATATGATCTGACCCAGCATCATCCTCCAGCTAGAAAGCCCTTCTTCACCTCAAGTAAAGCTTAGATCACCCAACACTATGAATGTACACCAGAAAACCAACAACACTTCTCTATAAGATACAAAATTCTGGCCTCTGGATCTCTGTGATGACGGATCCATATATAGATGATTATAGGGAGGTGAGTCATCTTTTGGGGTCTTGATTAGTGTCCTCTCTCTGATAGTTCGTGCTTCCACTTGGAGAATGATGATCTCTTACTCATCCTTGGTCGAAAACAGAGAGGCAAGTGTCAGAGGGGAAGCTTCTAGAAGATTCCATGATCTTCCACCTCCCATTTTGTCCC
>APFE030066661.1:40234-71446 GCA_000404065.3 Pinus taeda
TGTGTGGCAGACTGATGATTTGGACTCATCATCCTTTGATTTGGATGATCATCTATTCGGCAATGATGTACACTTGATGTATTTATATTCCTGAATATATCGTAGCCCAGATGGATGAAATTAGATCCGGGGTCCTCAAAACCCGTTCAATCTTCACTCAGAGTACAAGTCGATCCATATGAAAAATGTTCTGGAGTCAAACATGGAAAGACATCACCTGGTTACCAGCCAATGATGTAAGCTGTTAATAAGCGCGAGAGGAATCACCAATAAGGACAATGACCCTCAAGGAACTACAGTACAATTCACGCAGTGTGAAAAGGAACTTGGTATCGAACACCACGTAAAATCTCTCAATCGAAGGCCATTGATGTAAACCTGTCGCCGAAAGTGAGAAACTTGCCATTGAGGCATGCAAGCTTCAAAGTACTGAAAGGGTTGTTCGTAAGTCAACTTCTTGGATAATGAGATGATGTCGACAAGAAGTGACCCATCGCAGGAGGGCCTTAATGAATCCCAAATCAACGACATGGAACGAAGCAAATGATTTTGGAGGTGAAAACAATCTGACGATACAGGCTTCAGGGTGGCGGTCATGAAGGAATCGAGCATGAATGTATTACAATGGGTGAGACACAGGCGAATAGTCTGAATGACTTCTCTTGAACATATTGGCAACAATGACGATGGATTGGTAGCGTTAACCCCAAAAATGGATGGTGTGATGGACCAATGGTGATGACCAGTGAACGGAACAACCCAACTCGGCATGGATGCGGAAGGAAAGTGTCATGTTCAAGAGCGACTTGCTACTAATAAACCTTTCTCAAGTTTTCTTCCCAATTTTCCCCAGTCATTGCTAACCAGTACCTCTTTATTTTGTCAAGATTGATGAGGATAACATATGCTTGTTCTATAATCTGCCCTTCGGGTAAACCTGTTGCTATATTTTATCGAGCCTAGCGATAGTGAAACTCGTTCTCATCCATTTGGATGAGTTTGTCGCTATTCAGTTTTAACGAGTTTAACGACAAAGATAACTCAATACCTTTCAATTTTAGAGAGTCTGAAAGGAAAGGAAAGGAGACTCGAACGATTATTTTTCATCATGTAATCCCTTAAGTCCAAAAAAGCGTAAAATAATACAAAAGGGATGAATTTTCGATAGTTTTAACGAGCCGAACAAGACAAGCGCTCGATCTTTTTGTGTAATAATCCCTCAGGTCCAAAAAGATTAAAATCTAGAGAGGGATAGCACACTTCCGATGACTTTTAACGAGCCGGAGAGGCCAATCGCTCGGCAATCTTTTCATGTTTACAAGTTAGTGAAAAGAGCTTAAAGGAGACTCGTTTTCGACGAACGAGTGATGGTTTTCAGGTAGCAGCTGATTCCAGGTAAGATTTGGAATTTTCCAATCACGACAGTGTCACAAGGATGGCTAATAGAATCACTCTTCGTAGATGTTCCTCGAAGGGGTAAACAATCATGTGGGGGTGTATGATCGGCTAAAAATAGAGTGGAGGTGATGATGAGAACACGACCAAGGCTCAAAAGCTGGCGAGAAGGCATTCACAATGGTTATTTACCGGTTCTTTTTTTAATGAGATTAAACGCTGGGGGAAACATTTGCTCATGACTTATGTTTATTTTTTAACGAGCTTGAACTATGCACTAAAACTGCTCGTGATAATGGTCATTGAGTCTTTGATTCACCATTAGCATTTTTTTCTTTCAAACATTGTACTACCTGTTCATTTGCTTCATCAAACTGATTAGAAATGAAAACATATGCTTGATAAATGAGTTAAGAACACTAATATTTTACTTGAATTAGGTGCATGGTAAATTAAAGGTGACTTTTACCTCTCATTTTACCATTTCATTTGAATTTGGTTTGTTGGGGCTCTAGAGGTGCTTCCCCCCACCCCCCCGATTTTCACCAGCTAATTCTGGTAGATTCTGTGGACAATTCCTGATGCTGCTTAGACCAGGTAGGAGCTAAACTTGTGATCTTCAATTGCATGACTTTCTTTTTGAATTCTGAGCATGTTTCCTTATTCTGCTGAGCCTCTAGGGTTTGAAGAACTCGCCCTGGGACTATCGCACCCTTCCCTAATTGAAAGGTGCAATGCATACTGGTCTTCCCACTGACTAGTGAGTCTGCATCACTCCGAGTACACTTACTGGGATGCGATGGGCGCAAGGAGGAATGTTTTTGCAAAGTTTTCTCATGGATTTTTGCCTGTTTTTTACCAAATGAAGATCCTGACTCTTCCCTTGTTTGTTTTTCAGAGATTCATCGAAGCAAAATGGTTGTTACATGGTGAGAATGCAAGCATGAAGAAGAGGTCGTTGTTTCTTTACATGATCTGGGCACAGTAGCTGCATTGCGAAACTGTGGCTTGTTGAAGTTTTTCCGTATCTCTAGCATGAGGCAACAAATCAATTTGTTGCAATATTTCCTCAATTCCTGGGATCCTATCAACCACGTGTTCCAGATTAGGGGCAAATCGATCCCCTTGACTGTTGTGGACATCTATTTTCTGACCAATTTATCGAGGCATGGTGCCCCTCTCTCATTATCAGACTCCGCCCGTGGGGGTGAGTCCGTGAGGGAGTACATTCACCAGCACTGTAGAGAGGGATCTCAGCCAAGTACGGACGGCAAGATCAATATCCGAGATGTCACTAACCAGCCCTTGTGGACCATTCGGTTCACTTTTGCTAGACTGGCTAGTAGTTCTGCTCTTCACATAGCTAACAGGTCTTACATGCAGTATGCTTTGGAATGCCTTGAACCGAAGGTGTTCAACTGGTGTGATGCAGCACTCTCTGTGATGAAAGAACAACTAACCAAGCTGAAAAGCGGAAGATCCAAGAACTTCAGCTATGGTTCTATTTTGACCGCTTTCGCTTTGGAGAGAATCCCACTGATGCAGCTGCAGTACATTTCTCTTGGCCTACCTCCACCAACTGAACCACAGATGCAGAGATGGGTTGACCTCATGTCTCGGCATGCTAGCCAACCCCAGATTTATTTTTCTAATACTTTCCTCAAGTGGTTCAATCGTCAGGATATGGTTTATGCCAGGTTCCCCTATGCTGGTATGGATTTCCAGGGTGACCGAGATTTGGTGTTGCCGACTGGCGAGCAGTGGAGTGCCATGGGTAATTCTTCTAACCATATATCTTTTCATTGTTCTTTATGATGTTCTTATGTTTTTTGATCAAGACTAATCAAAACTCATGTGCTCATGCAGATGTTGGACTAGTTCGACCGGCAGTACGTCACAGAGATGCAGCGGTCGCTCCAGCAGGAGAGGCTATGGGGAGGGCCATCCTTCGCGTCCTTGATGTGGTCGAGACTCTTTCAGCACTACAGGACCAGATCGAGGGTCTTACCCTTGGTATCCCGAATGTGAGGACTGGCGATCTGCCTCTGCAGTTGCAGCGACATACTATTGGAGTGTTGAGTCGATGGACTAGGCTTTTATGCATGATTGCACAGGCAGTGACTTGTTATCACCGGCATCATTAGACTAGGGTGCCCCCTAGCATTTTGAGTTTTGGATCATTTGACTAATTTTGTCTTGGTTACAGAACATTATGTATAAACCATATATAGTTGTAAATATATTTTTGATTTTTGGAGCTTTATTTTGGTTGAGTTACATGATCCTGCTGCATGTATTGATGTGATGCTACTTTTTATAAATGTCGCAAATGTCTATCTAACACATAATTTTCCAATGAGTCTGTTAATGTGTTTAAACTTCTGGATATATGTTGATATTGGATGAAATCGAACTGTCTTTCCAAAATTCTGACCCTTAGGAACATGTGATAGATAGCTGGATTCCGTACAGAATAGATGTCGGTGAGTTGTAGAAAGATGAGCTATGAGTCTATCCTGACAACAAGTCGGCATATGCCATGTGTGATGGCATCAGAGAGGAGTTCTATCAATGCACTGTACTCAGCAATATTGTTCACCGACCGACCAATACACACTCCTCTGAAACTTACTAACTCGCCGCCGAGATTGAAAATGGGCCATGCCGTAGAAGATAGGTTCCGCGAACCACGACTTGCTCCATCGGCATATCCAACGAATGATTCCAGTGGGTTTGACATCTACAACGAATGCAAAAGGAGGATTACCTGACCAAAATAAATGCTCTTGGCGAAAACAAAAAAGTAACAAAAGCATGAGGATTACTACGTGGAATTAAGCATAGTAACGCTTGAGGTACAACCCGTTGCGAGGTTGCGCTAGTGGAATCCCATCATAGTCCATCAACTCATAGGCTCCTTTTGCTAATACTTTCTTAACAATATAGGGACCCATCCATAATGATTTGAATTTCCCTGCTCCCAACTTATTAGATTCCTAGTCGTAAAGTAAGACTAGGTCACCTTCTAAGAAGACGTGAGGTTTGACATTCTTGTCGAACTGTGCTTTGACTCGTTTCTTATGAGCTTTGTTAGCTGAAGCTGTATCACGACGAGTTTCATCCAATTGGATTAGTTCCAAGAAACGAGCCTCTTCTTCTCAAGTTCCAGGGAGAAGGTCGACTGCGAGTTTGAGGGACGAGATTTCACATTGAACAGGTAAGATTGCTTTCAGACCATACACAAGTTGAAAAGGTGTGAACCCAGTTGCATTTCTTACCGATGTCTAGTATGCCCACAAGGCCGAGTACAGGATTAGGTGCCAATCCCGCTTGTCGACTCTAATCATCCTTTGCAGCATGTGCTTTAGGACCTTGTTGATTGCCTCAACCTATCCGTTAGCTTGTGGATAATACGGAGTAGAGCTGTCGTGGGACAGTCCTAATTTGGCAGCCAACTCAACCATCATGTGATTGCGAAAATGCGATCCATGATCTGTGACTATGGCCAGTGGAACGTCGAATCTAGAGACTACGTGATTAAAAAATAAAAGGGTAGTCGTTTCGCTGCTGTTGTTTAATGTAGGCATCACCTCGGCCCATTTGGTAAAATAGTCTACTGTGCCTATGATATACCCATGCCCCCCGACCGAGGTGGGGTTACATGTCATGAAATCTATGCCCCATTTGGCGAATGGCCCAACAGCTACTACTGGTTGTAGCAGTGTGGGTGGTCTTTTGGTTTTGCTATCGAAAATTTGGCAAGCATGACAACTTCTGACTGCTTTTATGCAATCTTTGAACTTTGTTGGCCAGGAGTATCCTGCTCGCAAATTTTTTTACGCCGTGGCATAACCAGATTGATGCCCCCCACATGCACCTGAATGACAATCATTCAGGACGTTTTCGGCCTCCTCTTGGGTGAGGCACGTCCATAGAACTGTATCGATACCATGATGGTAAAGAGAATCACCGACGATCACAGTGTTTCGCTTGGTATCGAACACGTCGTTGTTCAGAGCATGAGGTATTAGACCTATATGTTTGTGTCTGGAGATAGATGATTATATCTCCATACCATAGATTGCTTGAAGATATTAGAAACAAATTTTCATCCACGATTGCTTCTTCAGATGTTGCATCGTTGGACGACGATGGGAGATCGCATAGTAACTCCGCGAATACCAGGGCTTTTTTTTATTTGGATTTTTTGAATTCCAGATCAAAATCTTCTAGAATTGCTATCCATTTTGAATATTTGCCTCCAGCAACTGTCGCAACAATATATAATTCATGGGGTTACAATTTGATAAAATCGTAGTTTTCCTGAAGAGGACGTAGTGTCGAAATCTCTGTGTCGCCTGAAGAGCTGTGAGGGCGAGCTTTTCAACGTATGAGTATTTCATTTCTGTATCATTTAAGTTTCGGCTTAAATAATATATAGGATGTTCAATTCCATTTTCTTCTTGAACTAAAACCATTGCTATGGTCATATCTGTTGCAGCCAGATATAGGTTAAAGTCTTTTTGATAATTAGGAGCATACATTAATGACGCTTGAATTAGAGATTGCTTTAAAGCATCAAAGCAAGCTTGCGTGACCTGATCCCAAAAGAAAGGTACTTCTTTTTGCAATAGATGAGTATAACCTTTAGCTAGTTTGGCATAATTTGGAATGACCCTCCTAAGGAAGTTTGCTTTCCCTTGGAGTTTCTGAATCTGAAGCAAGTTTGAAGGCGGAGACAAATCGATGATTGCTTGAACCTTGCAAGGGTCGAGACGAATCCCATCCTTTGAGACTACGAAGCCAGGTAAACGACCAGAACTGACACAAAACATGCATTTGTGTGGATTGAGTCATATCTTGTAGTGTCAGCAACGTAGAAATATCACCCTCAAATGGCGCGGATGATTGGTCCACTTTCGCGAATGAGTTGGAAGATCATCGAGATATGGTTGAACGATGTTTTTGAGGTCATGGAAAGCATAGTTCATTGCTCTCTGAAAAGTTGCCCTTGCATTCTTCAAACCAAAGGGTAGCTTGTGATATGCGAATGTGCCCCACAGACAAATGAATGCAGCCTTTGATTGGTCCTGTGGGCGGATATTTATTTGATTATACCCGGAAAATCCATCCATAAATGAAAAGATTTCACATCCGGCGCACTCATCAATTATCTGGTCAATAATGGGTGCAGGGTAGTTGTCTTTTGGACAAGCTTGATTTACATCCCTGTAATCGATGCACACTCTAATCGTTCCTTGTTTTTTCATCACAGGAACAATATTCGATACCCAATCGGTCAGAGGAACGGGGTAAATGAACCTAGCTTGGAGGAGTTTTTCAACTTCCGCCTTGATGGCAATGGCTTTCTTGGGGTGCACTTGCCGTAGTCGTTGTTGTACCGGTTTGACATCTGGATACATCTTAATTTTGTGTTCAACTATTCTCGAGTCAATACCTAGCATTTCATCATATGACCAAGCAAAGACATCTCTAAACTCGTGAAAGAGAGCGTTATATATTTCCAGTTCTGAAGAAGAACAAGATTTTCCAACATGAATATTCTCTACAACATCTGTTTTGGTTCACATATTTATGGCAGTAGTCTCTTCGATATTGGATAGGTTTCTCTCGAAATCCACCGTATTTACAGTATTCGCCAAAAAGTCAAATATTGAAGGATGGTGTAGGTTACCGGAATTATCTTCTTTCCAGTTCAGAAGATGGGAATGATGGTGGTAATCTTCCCATGGTGCCCCATCAATAAACATTGATTGAACAATTCCTTCGTCTGTAGAGTGTACTTGCGACCAAGGATCTGAAGGGGTGACATATTCCTTAGACCTATCTATCTAAACGCTTAATGAGCATTGATGCGGGTTTGCCTCCCATGCTGAAAGCATTGATTGCTATAATATTTCCAGTGGGGTTAGGGGTAAAACTTGCAGATGATCCATTTTAACATCGTTTTCTGACATCTTTTGGATGGAAGATATCATATTGTAGGTTCCTACATTAGCCACTTCCACCAAATTTGTAGGAGGCTGTAGCGCAAAAGTTCCCATTAATGTAGGGTCTTTTAGTAGGGCTACTCCAATATTGTGAAGCATGCTAGGGCTTCCATTGATCATCGGAATGCTTCCCATAACGTGCGCACTGTTGGGGAGAAGAGTTTGTTGTTGGTCGATGATTGTAATTCCTCCATGGGAAGGAAATTTAATTTTCCTAAAGTAGGTCGACGCAATGGCTGCCATGGCATATATCTAGGGTCTTCCTACTAGGATGTTCTAATCAATGTTTCCGTCGATGACTTCAACATCGATTTCTACTGTTTTTCCCTCCAGTTCGACTTGCAAGTTACTTAATATTCCATACGGGGTGTATGTTCATCCGTCAAATGCTTTCAATGTCGTCAACGATCGTGAAAAGGATGGAGACCCTAGAGTTTTCCAAAAACTCATCGACATGATACATGTGGATGCCCCTCATCAATAATCATTCTATGAACAATTTTGTTGAGGGCTTTCACTTGAATGAGGAAAGCTAGCTGAGTTGGTAACTGAAGGTCATATCCGTTGTGATTAAAAGATACAAGATTGGAATCCATTGGGTCAATCCCACCTATTGCTGATAATAAAGCCTGCTTTTGGGAGGGGCAATTTTGCAATACCTCAGGAGTCGACATCGCAGAGGGAAATTGGGCTAAATCCTCCACTATATTATAGTGTTATGATGCTCGGGCATGATGATTAAATGTCGATTTGTGTACTACTCCCTTTGGCAATTTTATTGTTAATTCAGGAATGATGGGTGGCACAACTTCGGTCGAAGTTGTTGTTGAACTACTAGGTTGATCATTATCCTTGTTGTTCAACATATGTAGATTCCTGTAATCTTTACTCCTTGTCGATATCAAAGCATCATTCAGTTGCTTTGAAACTGACAACATTAGCACTTGGGATGGGGAAGCATTTTCGCTAGCAACCAGATTCATTCCTGGGTTTGGAAACGGATCAGTCAATACAACGGAGATTTTTGAACTTTTGAAGGATTTTCTAAGTTCATCTTTATATGGACATTCTCTGGTCCAGTGATCCTCATCACATATATGACATGGAGTTTTGGGTTTCCCATTCCTAGAAGGGTTTGCAAAAGATTTTCTAGGAGATGAGTCCTCCTGGTTTTTCTTCTTCCCTTGTTTCTTCTTCTTGCCTCCCGGTTGCTTGGGTTCTTTTCCTTTGTCTGTCAACACGGCATTTACTTCCAAGGCTAGAAGTTCATCATTTGCATTTTGACTCGAAACCGTGCGGGCCTTTTTTGATCTAGCATTTGCGGTTTTAGTGCTCGTCATACCTATCACACCATCGCCGGCATGAGAGTCTTTGCTTGATTTAGGAGGTGAAGGAACGGAAAATTCTGGTCTAGGAGCATCAGGGATTTTATCGTAGAGCATGCCAGACTGAGTATAAATCAAGTCTAGATATTGTGCACGAGTAATAACTTGCTCTTCAGTGATGACTCCTCCCTATGCCACATCTTCTATAATAGCGGGTAATAGTGACTTAATAAACCATTCAGCCAATAGATGATCAGGAACATACGTTTTTACCATTCTACAACGACGTCGCCACTCATGAATATGATCAGATATGTGAGTGGCTGTCGTTTGTTTGAAATTGGTAAGTAGCTCAGTTCCTATTTTGTACCTTATAGGTAACTAAAAATGGGTTAAAAAGGTTGTAGCTAGGGTACTGAAGTTATCAAACGAAGCTCTAGGCAGTTCGATATGCCACATTACTGCCGGACCAGTTAGCGTTCACTGAAAGAGGCGAAGCCTGATTGAATCATCATTGAGAGTGTTTGATGAACACCATAGGTGAAAGGTCATCACATGATTCGACGGGTCTTCACCCAGATTTCCATTAAATTTATGAATATCAGACGGAAGTTTATGCGGAATCGCTGACCACCAAGGGGCGTAGGCAATTGGATCGTTCGTTAGTCGACTTAGAATCGGTAACTCTAAAGTTGCCACACAACTATTGATTCAGGCTTGGTTGAGCATACCCAGGATAAGACAGAATTGTTTGAGCAGTTGGTCTTTGCATACCAGCATAATGCATTTGATGTTGGTAACTTTGGTAAGGTTGATGGGCATAACCATTATGATATGGTTGATACGGTTGCCCATTACTTGCAAAGACTTGTTGCTCATATCCTTGGTAAGCCCGCTGGAATTGCGGTTGTTGGTATTGCACCAGCCATGGTTGTGAGGTCATGGGTTGTTGTCCAGTACTGACTGTTTGACCAAGATGGGGGTTGGTGTGTCCCATTTGAACCTGTTCCATTCCACTAGTTGGTGATTGTGGTTGTGTCGTAGGTACAAGAGTTTGTTTCATTACAACCTGCGAAACTTGAGGTTGGCATACAACTAGTGACGCTTGTACTTGCGATACTGCCACAATAGCTGGCGTAGTGGGGATATTTCTCATGGGTAAACTTTGTTGTATTGAGCATACAACTCTTGGTTGTTGAGGCAGGATTGGCACCCAACCACTAGTCATGATTCCAGCATAACCCAAATTTTGTTGTGAACTCACGCATGGTTGTCTTTCCGAGGAAGGCAATGAAAGGGTATATGGCCCTCCATATGATGATAATCCAGTACTCAAAGGAATGATTTGCCTTTGGGAACCTGTTTGTTCAAATTGACCTTGTGAAGGATCAATTTGTTGAGACTCAACGTAAGAGATTCGAGATATAATTCCGGACGAACAAACGGGAACAGTCCATACTGTCGAAATAGCCCCTAGATGGACTCCATCCAGCGATTGAAAGTTGGTTGGGACAGATGGCACGTCGGCAAACATTTTCGGAGTAACAGAAGGAGCTTCTATTGTTGTTGTGTCGGGTAACACAGTCCTTGATGTCGACGGTTGTTCAGACATATTAAGCCTATCCAAAAGATTCCTTAGCGATTCTTCAGGAACTTCTAATGGCGGGTAAATATCTTCTGATGAAGAAGGATACAGGGCGATCCCAGCTCCAAGTTGCGTTGGAGTGTTAGATGGAGGATATTCCACAATCTCTTCTATGGCAATCTATCCAGGAGGAAGAGGCAGACCGTTAGGTCCGTAAAATATTTCTGGTGCTAAAGAAGATGTAAGTTCTGCAGCAATAGATGGTTGGGGAGTAACACCTTCCGAATCGGCTATAGACGGAGCCGGTTCATGAATATAAGTGTTAACCGTCACACTAGGATTAGTTGTAATGTCCTTTTGTTGTTGCGGAATTTCTTCTGTTGAGGCAGGGATACCAGAAATGTTCATAGGAACCAGAGTCTCTGAGGATGTTGGAGTGCTTGCTCCAACCAAACTAGGGTACTTTGATCCGGTCAAACGAGTTCGCTTTGTCTGGGGTGGTTTCGCTTCCAGAGTCAACGATGGTTAACTCATAAGTCTCCGTGAACGACGGGGTTTTGATTGACTTTCTTCCACGATTGCCGATTACTTGATCAAATCAAAATAAAAGGGAATTTTTTTTTTCGAATTAAATGAATTTCAGACACTTTGACACAACTTGTTTTTTCAATTTTAAAGAGTCGAGAAAAAACAAAAAATGACTCTAGTCGCCTTCGATTTTTATTGAGCCTAAAGTGACAAGTGGTGAGAGGACCTTTTCCTTTAAGGAGTCTAAAAAGGAGCAAAATGGACTTCTTTGGAGATCTAAGCAGAGAGGATTACCAAACCAATCGCAAAACTGCAGAATAATTTTTATGGTACGGCAGTCAATCTTCCCAAATGCTGTGTTCAGTGCATTGCGATCGATAGGGCGGCAGACACGGCTTCCTAAGGATAAAGGATGCAGCCTATTGTGGCCTCCCAAAATATACTGGACGGTACATGGGAGCACAAGTCCGTATTGGCACTTGCCATGTCAGAGTGGAGGAATCACCCAATCAACAATAAAAGAAACAATTACCAGGTTTTACGACGCCGGAATACGTCTCTAGCCTAGACCTCTAGATGTTGTGCGTTAGGTTCCAAAGCATTGTTAGATTCATTAAATTTATTTTAAGTTGATCTTGCTTAAAAATTTGCCTTTCAGGTTCACCACGTGATGTGTATATAATTCCTAAAATGCAGTGTAAGATGATAAACAAACGTTTAATCTTCTTTTAGCAATGAAAATCCTACCTACTAAGGAAAGAAAATTAAGAATATTTCAGCAAAGAGCACAAAGCACACGCTAAATGCACTGTCCTAAATCAAACCAAGCAGTCAAAATGAAAATGCACATGCATGTATTTGTTTTCAGCCTTCTTAATGTATGAATGATGATAAGAAAGCTATGTGCAAATCTGAATTATTTTCAAAGCGACAGTTTTCAACAAATTTCTTTTCAAAATGAAGTGAAGATAAGAGAGACACTTTGCGATTTCGAAATGAAAATTGCTTTTCGACACTTTAAAAACTATTAATTCAAATCACATGCAATAGTAACTGTATAATAAACTATCAAGAATAATGGGATTGTCTTCTAAAACTAAAAATGGCAGCTACGACACTTTCAAATCAAGAAATGACAGTTCGACTATGCTACTTTTTTGCAAAAGAGAACTGAAAATGGCGCAAAATACATAAAAACATTTACAACTCTTTGCACTATGGAGGCGGAATAATGTAAGAGAAGGGAGTTTTCACAGAGATACACTAACTACAGACAACAAAACTTCTGAATAGGACTGAAAACAGTGAGAAAAAACCACAGTCTGAAGGTAAAGTTAACCTTCCCTCACCATCCCACTTGTCACACTCTGAATTCAGTATGCAACACACCTACTGCACTCAAGAAGTGCGATGTATACAGTCTACCTTGAAGGCAGGGTGCGATGGTACTAGTGCAAGACTTTAAACAAGTTTTTACTCACAATTTGCAATTCAGTTTAGGGATTTAGGCCGAGCAAGTAATGTTCAGTATATGTAAAACACAGGGCTGATCTAAAGAGGTTACTAGAGCCACCACTTAGGGAAATTAGACTGTTTGCAGATCAATTATTTAATTCATAAACAAAACCAAGAGATAGACTGAAGCAGCATTGATCTACTTTGCATTTGTATGACAAATGCAGTTCGAAGGCTAGTTGGCTTGGCTTCACGCTCTGTTTGTAAGTTTATAAAATAAACAAAGATAGATAGGCTAACAAACAATCTAGTCACTCCCTAGGGGAGTCGCTATTTGTTTACTGGGAATAGTGTCCCTTCGGGTGCTGCTATTCCCACTAAGCGTGGTAGCTATCTTAGAAACAAACAAGTAAAGTCTATTTTTGCTTTCCTTTATGAAAATAGATAAGAGGAGAACCAAGGAGACCAACATTAGTCTTGCGCTTGATTCCTCTCCTTCCTGATAGAGCTTTGCCGCTTCTTCTTCATCTACCCAGCTTCAAAGAGCACCTGTGGAATCACAACAACATACTACTATGGAAGAACAAAGATCTATATTCATAAATAACACAGGACCAGATGTGTGTTAACCATACAAATGCATATATAAACAAGCACACAAGAATATGGAGGAAACTTGAATAGCTTTATTAAGATGAAAAGTAGCAAGAGGATTACAACCATATGTTCTGACCCAGCATCATCCTCCAGCTAGAAAGCCCTTCTTCACCTCAAGCAAAGCTTAGATCACCCAACACTATGAATGTACACCAGAAACCAACAACACTTCTCTATAAGATACAAAATTCTAGCCTCTGGATCTTTGTGATGAGGGATCCATATATAGATGATTATAGGGAGGTGATTCATCTTCTCAGGTCTTGATTAGTGTCCTCTCTCTCATAGTTCCTGCTTCCACTTGGAGAATGATGATCTCTTACTCATCCTTGGTCGAAAATAGAGAGGCAAGTGTCATAGGGGAAGGTTCTGGAAGATTCCATGGTCTTCCACCTCGCATTTTGTCCCTGCCATTTGTCCATTCTCGACCATTGCACCCCACAGAGGAGCAATTCGATATGCATCGAACCTTTTACACTCAGAAGCTGATATGCATCGCACCCTCTGCACTGGGTTTTCAGTATGGTCCAGCTTTGATCATTTATGAGCATTTGTTAGTGGAGAACTTCTGGGAGATGATGTAATCAGCTGACCTTGTTCCTTTAGATAGTGGAGCAACACTTTTAGGGACATAGGAGCCCTCAATTTATGGACATTTATGATTGGGGTTGAAGTGCCCAAAAATTTCTATAACACCACTACACTATCGTGATAGATAGTATTAGATCTGGTGAGCTAAATCAATGAGCTGATTCCGCAACAAGGGCAAAGACTTGGCAGGGAGTTCAAGTTTTGCAGGTGACAAGTAGTATATTAGGATGATTCAGGTGAATGGTGGAAGAAGTGTAATACTTCGTGACAGGTTTAGCAGAGGTTTGGATTTGTGCTTGGGCCAAGCTGAACGACAAGGCATGGCAGGTTTGGAAGAATGTGAAGGGAAGCTCTTAGTAACCTTATACAGGTTGAAGCAGATGAAAGAAGAGAACTCGTAGATTTGAGAGAAACTTGAAGTCTTGGAAAGGAATGTTGAAGATGAACTTCTTCAACTTGGTTGGACAATTGAGCAAGATGAAGTTGCAGATTGTGCTGACAACAATGGAGGATGTTGCAAATGTGACAACAATGGAGGATGAACATGAGATTGATCAAGTTGGACTAGGATTGTGCAGTTTGCAGACATGGGTTAATGAGGAAACTCACATGGAGGAGCCTCATGGTGATGTAAGTACTATTGATACATGTGTTTCAGTTGAAAATTTGGTAGCTGAACCATATGCAAGGAAGAGCAAAATCGGTTTGCCGATGCAGTGGAACATCTTACCATGGATGTCTATGATGAGACCTTATATAGAGTGGAAAGGATTGTTGACTATTGAAGGACTTGTTGGGGTTATCTGTGACCTTATGGTAGAAGGTACAAAGGCCCGTGACAAGGGAGGAACATGATGATCGTTGCGGAGGAATGGGTCATGCTTTAGCCACATGGAGAATTGGCCAAGTGCCCAACATGACTCATGGATAGATTGGAGGAAGGAACACACTTGAGGTATGATGATACTTGGGTGGAATTCTCATGGCTGAGACTAAGACGAAGTCTTGGTGGAATGTTTAGTGGGGGAGCTATGGTGGAAGAGACTCATGTGATGATGATATGGTTGGGTGACCGAGTTCACTAGACCGGACTAGCAGACTTGGATGAGGATGATCGATTGTTGTGATGGGTCTACATAGTTGGAAAAGATGGGCAACTTAGTCATGGACATCAGGTTGAAGAAATGGAGCATTGTAGTCTATGTAGGGACATTTTGCAGGAGCGGTTGTAGAGGTGTCACTTATGTGCATCGAATGCAGAGTGCCAAGGAAGGGATGTTGTGTAGGTGGATTTGTTGGTGTGACATGGAGATGTTTTACTTATGAGCTGATGGAGAGATTGTGCACTCTTGTACAACAAGGCCATGGACATGGATGGAATTGTGAGCAGACTATGGAGCATTCCTACTACATGGAGAGCTGAGGCATCTTGCAGAGACCTATGGGTCGAGACATGTATGCTTGTTGGAGTGTTGGTTGGAGATGACTCATGGAGCTCATGATGAGATGAGGTTGTGACTTTTGGGGACTTCATATATGGTGGACTTGGAGGATCTGAGGCATTGAGGAGCTGAGGTCAGAGACTTTGATGCAAGATTGGGTGCACACTTTCAAGTACATATTGGTGTACTTGGAAGAGTGACTTGATGTGGAGGATTGATATGAGACACTTTGGAGTGATAGAGTTGCAGCGATGATGATGCCTTGGTGGAAACACTTGGGCATGGGTTGAACCGAGACTTAACCACTTTTGAAACATGGGAGCTTATTGATCTATGATCATGGGCAACACATGGGAGATGAGATAGTTGTATGCTTGTTTCTATGGTAGACATGAGGGATGGCACATACAGATATGATGGAGGTGGCTTCATGGACATGGATGTGGAACATCGAGAGTCGAGGTCGATGAGAGGATCTCTTCACTTTGAAGAGATGGATATTTTGTAGATGGATGATGATGTTGGATAGAAAACATCATGGACAACATGTTGCAGATGAGATGAGGATTACTTCATGGACCTCAGCATGGCTTACACTTATATGGAGCGGATTCTTGATGAGTTCAGGATTGTGATAGGATGCTGGAGAAATAACCAACGGTGGCACAAAGAAGGTACATTCTCATGAGTTGAGCGTTATGGTTGGATTAGCTACCCAATTAGTTCGATGACATGAAGGCATGCAATGCACTGAGTTTGTGTCAGATAGATGTCTTGGTTTCGACTGGGATATCGTGTTGGCCGGAGTATTTTTTAGGAGTTCACATAATGGGACGACACATGGTGGAGACGGTCGTTTTGCATATGTTGCAGGGATGTTTGCGATGTATGGACTTGTTGATATCATGGATCAGGGATATGACTATTCTGAAGGATTATGAGACGTTAGTTAGCACCGACGGTGGATGGCTGGATTGCCGAAGACGGCAATGACTTTTGGTGGGGGAGGATGTAACACTGTGAGGTTGTGCGACATTTGGGAAGCACGGGCGACCCATCAGGTGGGCTGAACGGTGTGCGAAACAAGACTATGGTTGGTTGTGCGATGGTGCTCCAGGCAAGGATGCAGATGTAGGTAGTGAGTTGTAAGCGTTTGAAGTTTACGAGATGAAGATATGAACGTGGAGACTTATATCGGGTAGGTGGTCCTGAGTGCCCCAAACGATAGGTGGGTCGACGGGTAGACTAGCCAAATGATGGGGCAGCCATATGATGAAAGGATGGGCTAATGGTGGTGAAATTGGTTAAGCCAACGAAGGTGCAATGGAAAGGCAGGTTGGTTGGGCAACCACACAATGAGTTAGCCAGCAGATAAGTAGATGACGAGTTGTGGTGGGAGAGCAATCAATCAATGAACTCGCAATACTTGGGTGAGCTCTGTGGTTAGAGAAGTGTGAGTCTGCAGTGCGGATGTGCCTGCACAATGGGTAGATCATTTGGTGGTAATAGGGCAAGAAAGGCGAATGTTGGATGGGTGACCTGAGTTTGGTGTCAGCTGAATGAGAGTCTAGCGACTCGGTGAGCGTGCATGATAGGCATGCCGAGCAACGCGAGTTGGGCACTGACAGAATGAGTGTGTAGCGGCCGGGTGAGCATGCACGGTGGGCAGGCTGGGTGACTCACATAGGGTGCCGAGGGAACGAGCGTGCAACAGCCGGGTGTAGTTGAACGTGTAGAATGGGTGACCAGGGTAGGGCACACCGTGCACGGTGAAACTGTGTGGAGAGTTGGTTATGCGGATGGGCGACCCGAGTTGGGCATGTCGTGCACGAGCTGAATGAAATGGTGAACTGGGTGAGGGCGACCCGCGGTTGGGTGTGCCCCTGCACCGGGAGAGATGAACTTGTGTTTTTGGGTTGTGAACGGAGGTGTGATGAGGATGTCTGGAGGGCTTCCAAGGTGGGTGACTTGGGCATGAAGAGCGTGCCTGCGTTGGGAAAAAGACACGAATGTGCGATGAGGTGAACGAAGCATTGGGCGAGTCATGGAGTGACCGTTCGGAGGCGCTGACGAGCTGGGCAGCTGAGTTTACTGAAATTGTGAAAATTTGGCTAAGTGTAAATTTGGTGTTTCCTCCAAGATTTAGCTTATGTTGTAAAAATTGAAGATTATATATATTGATATACGGGAAGACATGAAGTTGAAAAACTAACGCCAGTGTAAGGGGGTGACACATGGGGTTTAGGTATGTTCTGTTGGCTTTTTCTGCACTCATTACAGTTAGCACTAGAGGCTGACTATAATTGGGACATTGCCACTAAGCTTCCACTTTGGCTAATAACTGTGTGAAAGCTCGTCCCTTGAGTTTAATTTGTCTAGAGGTATTCTTTACACTACAAATAAGCTTCGACTCCTCTCTCTCCAAGATCTAAACTCAACTTATTGATCGTAGCATCAATTCTTCCTCACATTTCAATATGAAGAGAATCAATCATATACAAAAAAGAAATAGTCACACTCCACTGGCAAAGATGTATAACTACAAATTTTGGCTTGGATCCTGAAAGCCTTAGCCTCTCACAACAAAATGCATTATTTTCATACTTACCAAACTTTAGCACGTATTCAGATAGGTAAGTAGGAACACAGGAATTCATGTAGATTCAGTAAACTTTAAAAGATATATTTATAAAGGAAGTCCATTTACTCGATCATCGAGCTCTTCTTTCATTCCTCGGCTTCTACTCTTTTTCCTCACCACTGCTTTTCTACTTCTATACACATTTTACTCCGATACAATTTCTATTGGTGGTGAAAATATCTCTCTAAGACAAGAAACAAGACACCTATCCAAAACTACTCAACAACTAAGCTAAACACTTGTTAATATTTATAAAGACTTACCTCAAAATATCCTAATAGCTTGGCATTCCAGATTCTTCTATAGTAAAGATAGTTGGCCCTACAATAAAATCCCTTTAATTCTAGTTTATATAAATAAATGGGAGAAAATAATACCTACATCTAGACTTTACATGTCACATGAATTTTCGTAGGGTGATGCTCTTGCATCACAAGTGAGAACGCAAAGGAGGGGAAATCCCACAAGAAAATTGATAATATAACAAAGGATCTAGATAATCTTCTCCCCTAGCTGCTTGGTACAATTCTAAACATCCCTATTGGGGTACTATGCATAGCATATTAACTCCATGTATTATCATAGTTTTAAAAAAACATAAAAGTAAGGATAGTTCCATATATGGAGACTTGAAATTTATCTAAATATAAATTGAATGTGGATCTACCAATAATTCATAGAAATAAAATCTCTCAAAATAAAGAGGTTTACATCTTGACAAATATGATCCCTCTAGAAACTTAACAAATCTATAACTAAGGTGTGCTTGGTCTGCTTGGGGTAGCTTAATTCGCAATGGCCATGGAAATGAAGTCAAGACAAACCTGAAGTGATGTAGGAGAATCCAGCTCTGAGGAGACAGAAGGAGGTTGACAGTCTCAGGGAGAGACCAGACGTATAGTCATTTATGCATAGCTGGACAGGTGTAGGCTTGTCAGTTATTTTACGTTGTTTTACTTATTTTTATTTTTGTCATAAGACATTAGGACCAGGTCGATTGGAGTCATAAATTGTTTCTGTTTCAAATAGAAATTATGAACAATAAAATAGGCTCAGTTAATTAGTTCATTTTATTAGTTAACTAGTTCTTTACAAGTTATATTAGTTAAGGCAGTTAGAAACTGACAGACAGCTACCAATTTGTTAGGGTAGTTTTGAACAGAACTGTAATGTTTCAGGAGTTTTAAAAAGAAGGAAGATAATCATTGTAAAGAGATTCCTCAAACAGAAAAAGAAAAATATATACAGTCATTCTCGATTAAACATTTCTTTTAATCATTTTTCTATTTCACAATATATCATCACTGTACAATTAAATTACATGCTGCATAATATGTTTCCTGTGTAACAACGTGAAGTTGGAGTAGCAAACAGAGCACCGACGAGGAGAACAAAATAGCACAAAGATGAAATTGTAACCTACAGACCAGAGGACGAGGACTGCGAATGCAAACAACCTTTCAGTCGGAATAAAGTAACGAACAGCGAAAAGCCAAATATACAATTTTCATTATCGAACAAAGCGAGAGTTCAGGCACACAGATGCAATTCTAGGTAACACGAAACCAGACCCATATGTCATATTTATAAACATGTCAAATGCCGAAGTGAAATAAATATATAGTCAAACCATTTCATTAATCTACTGTAAATCTAAGTTAACACAGTCCAAGCATTTCCATTTTCTTCGAACGAAATTTCCATTAAAACGCCAGAGTCTCGAAAATAGAGTTCGGGCAAATATTTTTACAACCAAAGACCAAAAATCAATACAGCAAGAGTCACCAGTGAAACCGGCGGGCAAGGGTTTGAACAAACCCTAGGGTTTAAACAAAACCGAGCAATAACAAGTTACAGGAGGAGGGTTTCAAAACCCTGAACAATCTCTTCATACAAATACCAACAACGACTTACAGTCTGAGTGCCAAGGCAGCTAAAATACCCAGGAAGGGTTTCAACACCAAACAAATAACAGAAATACAGGCACAAGGGCGAGGCCTATGAACAGAACCATATGTGAATTACACAGGATCATACATTCTGTGCAAAGATGACAGACTACCAACAAAGTGAGGCTTAAGAACTATAAACAAGCTACAGCTTAATTCGTGGAAAGACACTACCCGTGAAGGACGAGCGGAGGAACTTGTCAACAGGCGTGGAGCACATCGAACGGCATAACCCACGACCTGGAACCACCTGTAACCACAATGAGAACAGGTTGGCGTCATGGACTAACACAAACAATAGTTAAAATTAAAGAACCGAAGGAAATTTGGGAATATTCTCACCTGAATCTAAGAGGACCGAGTCGAAGACCGCCATAACCCTTAACCTTTGAAAGACCAGTGACAGATACGTTAGAACCAGTAGAAGAAGGGAAAAAATAATCCAGCAAGGAGCCATTAATTACCTGAGAAGCGAGGTTGAAGCGTGAAAGCTCGAGGAAGGACCTATGAGGAAGCAAACTCATCAACCAGCGAATGGAAACAGTAAATGTATAGAAAGAAACCAGTCAATTACACTGTGAGATAAAGTTATTATCGTATTGCATAAAGGGTATGCTCACAGGCTACCAAATCTTACCCCCATAGCTTCAAAGAACCAGCGGAACTCACACAGACAACGCGCGGAAACAGAACCACAAAGAACCAGAGCTCCCACAGTTACAGAGCAGCTTATCGGTGCAGCGAGAGTGCGAAAATGACAAATGATTAGGGTTGGGTTGACAAAAGAGTGCCGTGCGGAGGAAAACCGGCATGTGGAGGTGGATGACCGATAAGGCCCGTTAAAACCCTAACCCGTTACCGAGGGAGCGTACAACCGAGTTAGGTCAACCATAAATTCTATCAGGACAAGGTCCTATCAAAGCAGAGATATTTTATATTCGGTGGGACGCCATCATAAGTGGTATCAGAGCTAGTTTCTGGAGTTAGAGCTAATCGAACAGGTGGAAGAACAAGTGGAACAGGTAGAAGGCGAAGGTGAAGGAAGAGGAAGAGGAAGAAAGAGAAGAGGAAGAGGACGAATAGTCCGTAGAGTGGTAGATGATGGAATGCGAGAGGAGATTCAGTTTTTGCGTGAAAGATTGGCAGTGGTGGAGGCTGGGGGAAGAAGAAACCCAGCAGATGATAGTGATGAAGAAATAGCTAAACCAAAGGACGAGTTCGAAGGAGTGACACCGGAACTTAGATTGTTGAAGTCAGTTTTGCTGTCCAGTCATAAGCCAAGGCATGAGTTACCTACTTATGACGGGAGCTTGTCTGCAGATGTGTTATTAGATTGGCTGAGTGAAGTCAATAAATTTTTTGAGTTTGAGGAAACCAGTGAGGACAAACAAGTGAAGTTCGTTGCCACCAAGCTGAAAGGACATGCGTCCTTGTGGTGGGACAGCGTTCAGGCGGAAAGAAAGGGACTACACAAACAGCCTATCAAAAAGTGGGCCAGAATGGAGGCAAAGCTGAAGGAGAAGTTCCTGCCAAAAGATTACCAGATCATGTTGTACCGACAGGTACAGAACTTGAAGCAAAGAGGAATGACTGTCAGGTAATTTATGGAGGAATTTTATAAATTGAATTTGCGAGCAGGGTATGTGGAAGATACCTCAGAAAAAATAGCCAGATTTGTGAATGGCTTGAGAGGGGAGATTTTGGATGAAATCGGTATCCTCTCACCTCAAACGTTGGATGAAGCCTACCAGTTTGCACTGAAGGCACAGGAGAAAATTAACATGAAACAGAACACCAAGAGAGGAGGTGGTTCTGGCAGGGGAAAAGGCAAGGTTTATGGCAGAGGTAGAGGTACAGGCTCAAATGAGGAGGGCAGCAGTTCCAAATCTGCTGGCACCACAGAGAAGGACAACAGCACCAGGGAAGGACGACCAGCTCAGCGAGGGCGAGGATTTGGTCGAGGCAGGGGAACTGTCCAGTGCTATCATTGTCACAAATTGGGACACAAGTCATATGACTGTCCTGAAGGTGAACCAGCAGGTGGAAGAGGAACCTATGTTGCTCAGCCAGAGGATGTTGAGGAGACACCTCAAGAAGCAGAGAATACACCGGAGATAGGCGAACCCTTGGTGTTAAATAAAGTGTTGTTAAAACCAGCAAAAGAAGTTGCAGAACCGGATCAGCGAAAGGCTTTGTTTCGCACCATTTGCAAGTCACGAGGTAAGTGCTGTAAGTTGATCATTGACAGTGGGAGTACCGACAATTTAGTAGCTGTAGAGATGGTAGAAAAGTTGGGATTAAAGAAGTTAAAACATCCTACTCCCTACAAAGTGTCGTGGCTGCAGAAAGGACATCAGTTGTTAGTTGACGAACAGTGTGAGGTAGAGTTTCAGATCGGTAAATATAAGGACAAGATCCTTTGCGATGTCATGCCAATGGATGTCTGTCACTTACTCTTGGGACGACCATGGCAGTTTGATAGAAGTGCAGTTCATGATGGGAAAACTAACTGCTATAAGTTTGTGAAAGACGGCATCAAGCATACGCTTGTACCCATCAAGGAGGAAAATATAGCAGAAGCTAGTGGGGTGAAAGCACTGCTGTTAGGCGGAAAAGAGTTTATAAAACAGATTGAGGACAACGAAATAAATTTTGCTGTCATAAGGAGACCAAAGGCAATGGTACTTCATACACAAATTTCGGATTTGCCTGAAGAAGTTCAGAAGTTGCTGCAGGATTTTGGAGACATTGTGGTAGATGATCTTCCAGATGAATTGCCACCAAGAAGAGGTATTAGTCACTGTATTGACTTTATACCAGGAGCAAGCCTGCCAAATAAAGCAGCTTACCGCATGAGTCCTAAAGACCATGAAGAAATTAGGAAGCAGGTCCAGGAGTTGTTGGACAAAGGTTTGATCCGAGAAAGCATGAGCCCATGCACAGTACCAACTGTTTTGGCTCCAAAGAAAGGAGGAGAGTGGAGAATGTGTACAGATTCCAGGGCTATTAACAAAATTACTGTTAGGTACAGGTTTCCCTTACCTAGGATGGACGATATGATGGATTGTTTGAGTGGAGCGGCTTATTTTTTGAAGATTGACTTAAAGAGTGGATATCACCAGATCCGGATTCATGAAGGTGATGAATGGAAAACCGCTTTCAAGACAAACGAAGGCTTATACGAGTGGCTGGTGATGCCGTTTGGTTTGAGCAACGCTCCCAGCACGTTCATGCGTCTGATGAACGAAGTACTGAAGGAATTTAATGGTAAGTTTGTAATAGTTTACTTGGATGATATTCTGATTTTTAGTAAGACTAAGGAGAAGCATTTCAGACATTTGCAGAGTGTATTGAGGAAGTTACAGCAGAACAAGCTGTTAATTAATCTGAAGAAATGTACTTTTTTTCAGCGAGAACTAGTGTATCTGGGTTTTGTCATTGCGGAAAATGAATTAAAAATGGATCCAGAAAAGGTGACAGCTATAGTTAGCTGGCCTTCCCTGAAAAGTTTATTTGAAGTTCAAAGTTTCCATGGACTAGCCAGTTTTTACAGGAAGTTTATCAGAAATTTCAGCGAGATTTGCGCACCAATGTTGGATACGATCAAGAAAATAAATCAACCATTTCACTGGACTGAAGCAACAGAACATACTTTTCAGATCTTGAAAAAGAAGATTACCGAAAGACCAGTGTTAAGACTTCCTGATTTCAACAAACTTTTTCAAGTTCGTTGCGATGCCAGTGGTACGGCCATTGGGGCAGTCCTTAGCCAGGAGGATAGACCGGTTGCTTATTTCAGTGAAAAACTAAATGAGAGCAGGCAGAAATACTCAACCTACGACAAGGAGTTTTACGCCATTGTGCAAGCTTTGAAACATTGGCGACATTATCTGTTAGGTAACGAGTTTGTCTTATTCTCTGACAATTCTGCATTACAGTACATTATGCAGCAGCATAAATTGAACCATAAGCATGCAGCTTGGGTTGAGTACTTGCAAAGTTTCACATTTGTACTAAAACACATTAGTGGGCAATCAAATAAGGTAGCAGATGCACTTAGTAGGAGAACGTTTCTTCTACAGGAAAGCAGGATGCAGATTTTAGGCTTTGAACATTTAAAAGAGTTGTATTCGACCGACACGGAGTTTATGGAGGCCTATGAGGCTTGCCAAAACTCGCTATTACGAAATAACAGCATGTGGTTAGACTATAATCTACAGGAAGGATTGTTGTTTAAAGGAGGGCAGTTATGTATTCCCAACTGTTCTATGCGGGAAAACATTATACAGGAAAAACACAGTGGAGGCCTGGCAGGACATTTCGGTATTGACAAAACGATTGCTCAAGTACAGCATTTTTATTACTGGCCTAAGTTGCAGCGGGATGTGCAGAGGTACGTGACTAGATGTAGAATTTGTCAATTGGCAAAAGGTCACAGTCAGAACACTGGACTTTATATGCCATTGCCCATTCCTAGTCGACCATGGGATTCAGTTAGTATGGATTTTGTACTGGGTTTGCCGAAGACACAACGAGGCTTTGATTCAGTAATGGTTGTGGTAGACCGATTTTCAAAGATGGCGCACCTTGTACCATGCAGGAAAACCAGCGATGCTACTTACATAGCACATCTTTTATTCACAGAGATTGTGCGGTTGCATGGACTTCCAAGATCCATTATCTCTGACAGAGATGTAAAGTTCACTGGTAATTTTTGGAGAACTCTGTGGAAAAAGTTGAATACCCAGTTGCAGTTCAGCTCCGCTTATCATCCGCAGACAGATGGTCAGACGGAGGTAGTAAACCGAAGTCTGGGAAATCTACTTCGAAGTTTAACAAGTGAAAATTCCCGGACTTGGGACCGTGTACTTGCGCAGGCGGAATTCGCATACAATGATTCCCCTAACCGCAGCACAGGATACAGTCCGTTCCAGATTCTGTACGGCATGCATCCGCGAGGAGTGCATGAGTTACGAGATTTGGGGAAACTTGAAAAACGGAGAGCTGATGGGGAAGATTTCGCCCAGGCAATGAGTAATTTTCATGAACAGGTCAAATTGAAATTACAGGACAACAGTTAGAGGTACAAACAGCGAGCTGATACAAAGCGTCGGGATGTTCAGTTCAACGTAGGGGACGAAGTCCTTGCGTACTTACGTAAGGAACGGTTTCCAAAATGAGAGTACAACAAGCTGAAATTCAAGAAAATCGGGCCCTGTAAAATCATTCATAAATTTTCTGCAAACGCCTATGAACTACAGTTGCCACCAGGGATCAGTATTTCCCATATTTTTAACGTGGCAGATCTGTTTCCTCATGTCACAGGTTCATCAGAGAATTCAGCAGCAGAGCCACCGCGGGACACCAAATGTGAAGGAGATTCGTGGACGAGACAGATGCCGATGGCACCACCCGTTGAGATCGAAGGGATTCTGGACACACAAGTAGCTAAGCGCACACGCAGGAAGGAGTATTTGCGGTATCTGGTGAAATGGAAGAACCGTCCAATAGAGGACAGTTCGTGGCTTAACGCGACGCAGATACAGAAAGCAGGCTATTATGTCGATGACCTCACGGAACGGAGCCATGACTTTTTGCCACCCCGGGAGCCTGATGCAGGAGCATCCAGCTCTGAGGAGACAGAAGGTGGTTGACGGTCTCATGGAGAGACAAGAACACACAGTCATACATGCCTAGCTGGACAGGTGTCAGACTTGTCAGTTACTTTACTTTATTTACTTGTTTTATTTTTCAGAAGGTTGATAGGATTAGGTAAATTAAAATTGTGCACTGTTTCTTTTTAATAGAAATTAGTAACAGAAAAATAAGTGATAGTTAATTAGATTCTTTAAGAATTGCATTAGTTAAGGACAGTTAGAAACTGGTGGATAGTTACCCAATCTGTTGGGGTAGTTCTGCTTGGAAAAGAATAGTTACGCCTCAAGAAGTTAAAAGGAGAAAGATAAGCATTGTAAACGATTCCTCAGATAGAGAAAAAAAAAGAGACAGTCATTTTTTTTCAAATAAACATTTTATTCTATTTCTCAAACATATCACCACTGTATATTTAATTTTTCATGCATCATAATATAGTTTCTGTGTAACCAATTGGTGTCGGAATAATAAGACAGAGAATCAATGAGAAGAGCAGAGTAGCATGGAGATATAGCTATCACCTACAAACAGGATAATGAGAAACTGCGAATGCAGACAACCTTCAGACGGAACATAATTTACTAAAAGCGCAGAGCACAGTTATACAAATATCATTTCCAGACAGAAGCGAACGAGAATTCGGGCATACAAGTAAACTTTCAGAGCAAATACAGTACAGGCATTTCACATTTTTCTTTCGAACAAAAATTTCATTAAAAGAACAGAGTCTCGAAACAGAGTTTCGACAAATATTTGTTACAACCATAAACCAAATTAACATAGCGAAGATTCCCAATAGAGCCAGCGAACAGGGATTTCGAATAACCCGAGGGTTTCTACCAACATACAACAGCAACTACAGGACGAGGGTTCGAATCAATGAGCAACCCTCTCACAAAATAACCAGACAATGCCATATAGGACGAGGGCTTGAAGCCACTGAGTACCCATTAAGGGTTTTAACAAAAACTAAGTGACGATATTACAGAAGCAAGGGCCGAGACCAACGAATAGAACCGAAGGAGGGTTACACAGATAACAGAACCATTTATTTTGCCGCTCAGAAGACGGACTACCAACAAAACAAGACTCAAAACTATAAATAAGTTACAGTCGACTACATGGGGAGACACTACCCGTAAGGAAAGAGCTTGAGAGCTTGTCAGGAAGCGTGGAGCACATCGAACCACAGAACCGACTACCTGGAACCACCTGCAACGAAATGAGAGCAGGTTAGAGATCTGTACAAACACAAATAAATGTTTGAATTCAAAAACCAGAAGAATATTGGAGCAAGAATCTTACCTGAAGCTAAGGGAACCGAGTCGAAGACCACCATAACTACTAAACCCTGAAAGACCAGTAACAGGTGCGTTAGAATCGGAGGGATAAGGGCTAAACAGTCCAACAGGGAACCATTATTTACCTGAGCAACAAGGTTGAAGTGCAGAAGCTCGGAGGAGGACCTGCCACGAAACAAATTCATCAACCAAACGAATGGAAACAGCATTAGCCTAGTAAAAATCAGTCAAATACCCAATGAAACAGGATTGTCATCGTGCAGAGCAGAGGGTGATCTTACAGGCCACCGAAACCTTACCTCCATAGCTGTAAAGAACCAGAGATATCCATACAAACAGGCGCTTGAAACCAGAACAACGAAGAACAAGAGTTCCCCACAGTCACAGAGTAAGCCTTTCGGCGCAGGAGGAGTGAAAATGACAAATGAGTAGAGTAGGGTTGACAAAAGGCAAAGTGCCGTGCGAGGGAACCGACAAGTGGAGGTCGATAACCGGTGAGGCCTATTCAAACCCTAAAACAATTACCGAGAGAACATGCCAGGAATTTAATTCAACCATAAATTTGTTCAGGACGCCAAGTCTTGTCGACAACAGGTACATTAGAATTGGCGGGGCGCCATCAGACTGCAAGTTTTGTCTAGGATTATAGTAGAAGCTCATTCTTATATTTTTTATCCTTGCCAAATAAATATGTAATACGATATTCTAATTGCTTCCATTACAAATTTTATGATACAAGCCATTGGCAAGTGAAATATAATATGTTAGTATGAATTCTAAGACATTTTTGACATGTAACAACATTTCCCCCTCTCAGGAGAAAGGCAATTTTTACAGAGAAATTTCACACATTGGAAAAATTAGGGGTTTACAAATTTTGGCTGGTTGAACTTTCTTATGTTCTTGTTATTTATTATCACTTACCCAAATTTACTTTAAAAATTATTGCATATAAAGGGTTAGCCCTTTCTTATTGACCAAAAAGAGGGAATACAAAATATTTTACACCGCTAACATTTGAGCCACAACCTTCTATTCACATTCACTTCCAAGATTGGGGATCACAAATTTTTCCCACCCTATTTTTTATAAATGTTTTTCCTACCTTCATTTACACAAACATTGTGGTATGGGTATCTCAACACAAAGCTAGAAGTCAATTTTGGAGTGGGTGTAATGAAAATATGCTTGCAATACTCAAATTTAATAGGAAAACACATATGGCTTTAATTTTAGTCTTTAAAGTACCTTATTTGTATTTACACCCGAAATATATTACACACCCTATTTCCATGCTATCACTACATGCCTTATGTTATGGGTTTAGTTTTCAGCCATTGATGTGTTTCAAGGCTTTTATGGTATATAATAAATGCTTTTATGAATCCTTAATATGGGCACCTCAATGTGTGCTCTTAATAGTGAATTTTTGTACGGATATCTACAATTAAGGTGACAATAGTTCCTTTTACATTCATTTCTATCAATGTTCAATAGCATTTCATTATGCCTTTTTTTTATTAGGTGTCGTCGTTGTTGAAAAAGATCTCTTCAAGTAGTGTTTCCTAGGAGTGTATGATCCTTTGTCATAAGATATTTTAGTTTCAGCAATTATCTCTCTTCCAAGGTATTTAAATAAAGGTTCTCAAGTTTTCTTAAATACATTCGATGAACTACCAAAATTTACATTACTGTCTAAACTTATTAATATGCATGGATGCCAGGGCACACAATTTAAATATCGATGTACACTAATGCCATTATATATTAGTGACATTACTCATTCCATTCAATGAAACAAATTAGAAATGTGAGATATCAAAAATATGCACACTCGCACACACACAAACATATTTCATTGGATAAAAGACATTTTAAGAGAGGATTCATAGGTGTAGTCGTGTACTAGGATGCTACTGTAATGATTTTATCTTCCATTTTGGTTTTGGAAATTCTTTTGTTGGACACTTATTCTGAAATACTCTAAATATGAGAGTTTGGCATAATGATAGTACTTGAATTTTCCAATAAATTATTATAATTTGTATCTGCATATTCCTTTTCTCATGATAAAGTATAGTCTCACACAAATTTCTAGTAAAATAATGTGTATCGAGTTACTAGAAATGTATTCTATCAATACAAGGTTCCCTTTATTTGTAGAATTGATTTTAATTTTGTGTTAACACATCTTGGTTTTCAAAGCTTAACTATATGTTTGTTAGGCTCATTGCATTTTCATAATGGCTTGTAAGTTCTACTCTCAAAGCTTATGAATTATTCATTATTGTGATTCATCAAATAATTTTCCCATTTAAAGTTTTAATATTAGTTTACATCCTAGTGTTATTCCATGTCGTGAGGTTATTAACGATTGGAATCAACTAGCTTCACACACTACTACACCAAGGGAACTTTTAAGACATTTTTTTAAGACAAAATAAATCTTTTGCTTTAAAAAGTCATTTTTTATTTTAATGATTTTACATTAAAATTTAATATCAATTCAATTGTCTTAAATATAAAATTTAAGACTAAAAATGTTTGATACAAATATGTTTTAAAACAACTTTATATTGAAGACAAAAATAATTTAAGACAAAAACAGTTTGAGACAAACATATTTTATGACGAAACTTTATATTTAAGACAAAAGTAGTTTAAGACAAAAATATTTTAAGAAAAATATTTATATTTAAGACAAAAACAATTTGAGACATAAATATTTTAAGACAAATTTATATTTAAGACAAGCCAGTTAATGTGAAACTCATTTAATATAATTAAGAATTAAGACAAAAACATATCAATTTAAGACGATATTATCTAACAAGTGCAAAATTGACACTGACAATGCACCTTAAGTCTACCAACTTGCATGCTACTACTATCTTGCACCTATACCAAGGTTTCTATTTCACTTACTATTCATGTTATCTTATATAGAGAAAACGATTTGCTAGTCTCTTCCTTTTGTGGAGGTAATCGACTCTGAAGAATGCGAGAACTTTTCCAAGCAATATTTCGTGGACACCAATTCATATTATGTCACTTGGAGCTCTGTTGATATGATTAGAGACAACTTATCTTTTTCTGCATTCAACACCACTACATGAAGGGGGATTCTAAATCAATTTTTTAAGACAAAAGAAATATTTTTCCTTAAAATCTGATTTGTCTTAAAATTGTCAATACGAGACGCTAGTAAAAATGGTAAAGGTAAAGGATTAAGAGTTTTTATTTACGTTGTTGATGGGTTCTTCAGGAAGCAGAGAAATGGAGGCCCACAAAAACTAATGAGATTTACGGCAATAGAGGCTCACAATAAAGGTGTGCTTCATAAGAGGAGCAATGGAGTGTAGGAATTTACAGGGTAAGTTCCTCAGACAGAACACCAAAAGGACACCACTCACAAACAGATCACAGATCAATACACCAATATTTTGACGTGGTTAAAACCCTCAGAGAGGGAAACAGTCCACGGCCTGTGCCAACGTGGCTACTACAGCCAATTTATTAATAAAAGAATTAAAATTTACATAAGCTTCTCTCATGCATGGTGAACCTACAAATGACCCTCCATGCGCTTTAAATAGAATTCATGGACCAATCGGGTGTCAAGCCATGGATCAAGTGTCGGTAATACCGAGGAGAGAATGAACCGTCGGATCACTACATATCGTGACCGTCGGATTGTAAGTTACAAAATGTACAACGGTAAAGAAACACACTTTACCTAACTCTATACTAAGACCAAGTTATACTTAACTATTCCTATGTGTCGGAATATCCTAACATCCCCCCTTAAGAACAACTTGGGACATGATTGAAGGATTTACAAATATGACACAATAGGAGAAGGAAGGAGGCACTAGAGCCTATCCCCCCTTAGTGACAACTTCCTGAACTCCAACCATAAATCGAAGTTTAGTGAACTTCGCCTCTGTGAGAGCCTTTATGAAGATTTTTGCAACTTGATCATCTATTGAACAATATTGCACTTCAAGAACATGATCATGAATGAGCTTTCTGATGAAGTTCATGTGTAGTTCAATGTGTTTACTGCGTTGATGTTGAATTGGATCTTTGCAAAGCTGAATAGCACTTTGATTATCACACCAAAGTGTAGTCAGATGCTACTGCTGAAAACCAAACTCTGATAGGATCTCACGAAGCCACAAGGATTCCTTACTAGCCTCTACGGCACCACGATACTCTGCTTCTGCTGAAGAAAGAGAAATGGCAGCTTGTTTCTTGCAAGCTCATGTAATAGGTCCTGAACCAAGAGTGAACACATAACCAACAGTAGACTTCCGATCATCAGGGTCACCAGCCCAATCAGAATCAGTGAAACCAATCAATAGAGGAGATGCTTTAGCACTGTAATGAATGCGAAACTGAACTGTACCACGAACATAATGAAGTATTCATTTAGCTGCTTTCCAATGACTTTCACATGGGGTTTGCAAAAACCGAGCAACAAGGCCAACAACAAAGGAAAGATCGCGACGAGTATGGGTTAAATACAAAAGTTTTCCTACAAGTTGATGGTATAAGGTAGCATCAACTTCAGGGGAAGTACAAGTGACTGAAAGTTTGAATCCAGACTGAAAGGGAGAAGGAGCTAGCTTACAATCTTCCATGTGAAAAAAGCGTAGAAGATCACAGGCATACTTG